>PVJH01009913.1:0-76355 GCA_004026705.1 Nesogale talazaci | reverse complement strand
GGTGTGCCCCAGGTACCAGCAAACAGAAGAGGACAGGTTCTTACACAGTATGATGTGGACAACACAGAGGCTGCCAGCATACAGGAGAAAAGAAGAACGGTGATATCAACAGTAATCAGAGCAGCCAGAGAAGCTGCAGGCACCCACAGATGAGCGGGGAGAGACCAGAGAACACCCACACTGCATCAAAGAAAAGATAAGTGGGGACTCTCACACGAGTATAAGTCCGGGGGCATGGTGGGCTTTTTCAGCATAAAAATGTGCTGAAAAACTCGACTTGTCCATGAATATATATGGTATATAACGAGAGGGGAATTGAACTATGTACTCACATCTATATGTTAAGAAGTAAGGTTACAGATAGACATTGGGCCTCAACTCAAGTACTTCCTCAACACAAGAACACTTTGTTCTTACAATCTGGCACTCTGTGATGCAAATGAGTGCATAAATAAATGTGGTGAAGAAAGCTGATTGTGCCCGGCTATTGAAAGATATAACATGTAGAGTCTTAAAGGCTTGAAGATAAGCAAGAGGCCATATAGCTCACAGAAAACAAGGCCCATAGGGAAGAAGCACACCAGCCTATGTGATCATGAGATGTCAAAGGGATCAGGTACCGAGAATCTAAGACCCAGAAGAAAATCAGACACAAGGTGAATGAAGTGGGGGCCATGGAGTGGAGACACAATGCCCATCTGTAGACAATCGGACATCCACCTACAGAAGGGTCACAAGGAAGAAATGAGCCGGTCAGGGTGCAGTATACAGTACTGATGAAACACACAACTTTCCTCTAGTTCTTTGGTGCTTCTTTCACCCCATTATCGTGACTTCAATTCTACCTTACAAATAGGGTTAGACCAGAACATACACACTGCTACAGACAAAAGCCCATAACACAGGGACACCAGAATAGGTGACCCTCAGGGTCAAAAATGAGAGTAGAGATACCAGAAGGATTGGGGAGGGTGTGTGTGTTGGGGGGGGGGGGGGGAGGGGGAATCAAGGATCAACCTATAACCCCTTCTCAGGGGAGAAGCAACAGAAAAGTGGGTTAGGGGCAACAGAGGACGATGTAAGATGTGAAAATAATAATTTCTAGACTGAGACCCGGTGGCGTAGTGGTTGAGTGCCGGACTGTGGTCCACGGGCTTGGCAGTTCAAATCCAGCAGAGTCTCTCAAGGAGCAAGGCTGGGTAGCTCCCACGACCACCAGAGGGCAGTGATCTCCCCTCCTAAAAAAAATAATAATAATCTCTAACTTAACAAGGATTCCTGAGGGATGGTGGGTGGGAGAGGAAAGGAGAAGAAATGGAGAGCTGATATCAGGAGCTCAAGTGGGAAGAGAATACTTTGAAAATGATGATGGCACATATGTGCAGATGTGCTTGACACATTGGATGAATGTATGGATTGTGATAAGAGATGTAAGAGCCCCCAGTAAAAGTATTTAATAAAAAAAAAATTGCTGTAATTTTAGAATTGTTTCTTTCTCTAGCAAACTAAGAGATTTCCTCTGTCTGATGAAGGGTACCCAGGAGAAGTCTAAGTCTAAGACTTACTGCTGAAATAGTGAATATTTTTATCCTAAGATCAGGCATAATATAAAGATTCCTATGCTCTAAAAATTCAAGGCAATTTTAATTCTTTAATTCAAAGAAATGGGGAAAAAAATCACCAACCTTATATAGACATGAATGAAAGCCAGGATAAACAGCACACTACAAAAATTAAAAACTAAGTGGGAGGCCTTCCATTCCCAGATTTCAAAATCTATCATACAACCACAGTAATCAAAAAAGCTTTGTATTGATCTAATAATGAATATTGTGGTAGCTGCATAATCTCATGCCCACTTGAAGTGTAAGGGTGCAGTCTAGCTTGTCATTCAGGATAGTGAAAATATCAATATTACTGAACACTTTAATAGAAAAAACATAAATAACCTGGTAAAAAATGGTCAAAAAACATGAATAGATAATTTACTAAAGGTGACATCTAAGTGGCCAACAATCACATTCATTATCCATCAGAGAAATACAAGTTAAAGCAATTGGATACCACCCCACATCAACACTCAGCATAATTCAAAGAAAACAGAAAATATTAAATGCTGAAAAGGAGGTAGAGGGATTGAAACTCTCATATATTGCTGGCGTGATTGTAGAATTATACACCACTATGGGAACAGTACAGCATTTCCTAAAACAAATACCTTATGATATCTTATGATCCTACAATCTCCCTATTTGGTATATACCCTAAATAGACAAAGAAAAAAGCATAACAGACATGTGAACACTCATACTTAATAAAGCAATTTCTATAAGAGCAAAAAGATGGAAGCCATCAAGAACCCCTCCTGTGGAGAAATGGATAAATGAACTCTGGTACATACACACAATGGCATATTATGCATCTTTAAAAATGATGATTTTCAAACAATGTATGACACAACTGTAAAACATTTCAGTAAAGTTAGTCAATCTCAAAGCAATAGATATTTCATTACACCACAGTAATAAAGGGAAAAATGGTTTTCACACCAAAGTAAAATACTTGGAAAACTATGGGTGAGGGGACACAAAGGGAGGGGCAGGAGGTAAGGAGGGCTAGTGGGTGGGAGAAGAACAAAAGAAGAAGAACCACGTAAACGGGGAGTGTTACTGTTTTGATGCAATGGGCTATACAACTACATATAGTATTTCTTTGTATTTGTTATATTCCACAAATAAATGGGAACAAGTAACAATGATAAAAATGAATGAAATTGTTTTTCTTTTAAAATGAGAGAAGGATCGGGGCTGACCCCGGTGGCGCAGTGGTTGAGTGCGGGACTGCGGCCCACGGGCTTGGTGGTTCAAATCCAGCAACAGCTCTCCAGGAACAAAGGGAGGTAGCTCCCACGACCACCAGAGGGCAGTGATGCCCGCCCCCCACCAAAATGAGAGAAGGATCCCAGCCTTAAAAACTGTCTAGATTTCAGATCCATCTAAATATTGGTCTTAGTGGTTATAAAAGTAAAAGTGAAACTGTTGGTGGGGGTACAAATGAAGGTAAGGAAAACCCCTACAAAAATCTACTAATGATTGGATCATGAGATGTCCAACGCATGAATCTAGGAAAGCTGGAAGTGGTCAAAAAGGCATTAGTGAGCTGAAATTGACTAGTATTGGCCATTTTTAATCAGAAAAATCATTACTTTTTTATGCTGAGAATTACACAATCAAAAAGAATAGGGTGACATTCTTTGTCAAAAAAGACATTGCAAAATCAATCATGCAGTACAATGTTGTCTTTGATAGGATTATTTCCTTCAAGGAAATTTAGTCGATATAACTATTATTCAAATGTGTGCACCAACTGCAAAAGCTAGTGATGATGAAACTGAAGAATTCTACCAATGTCTTAAGCCTGAAACATATCAAACATCCAATGAAAGTGCACTGATAATTATTGGTCATTGTCCCTGTTCAATATGCACCCTCATGAAGGAAACACATTGTGTGCTACAGCAAAGTGTGGTGAAGAAATTATATAGTGCCCAGCTCTCACATAAAGTAGTATCTGTGGCTTGTTTGCAAACAAGCAGCCATCTAAATGAGATGTCATCTAAGTCCAAATGGACGAAGCCCACCAACCAACATCCATGACCCAGGAATGTAGATTTCATAATCCATATCCAAAGGAGGGAATTATATCAAAGTTTAAATAGTGAAATTCTGATTAGACTATGAATAACAGTGGAAACCCAAAATACATTTTCAGGGTGTGCACAGGGACTAGGCCTCCAGTGATTTCTCTCTATCTATCATTGAAGCATGGGAATAAACTGGATACCAGAAAGCGATCATTAGAGAAATTACTGTATAGATTAAAATGATAAAACTGATGTGAATGGTCAAAACCTTGTCACTTTATCTCCCCTCTGATACACTTTGGGCTTGATCTGGTTTTTTAATTTTCTGTGGTTTTATTATCATGTGGAAGCTTATTTCTGTTGTATTTTGTCATTGTGGCTGGTCTTCTTGGATCTTTTCTATATTTTCCAATATATGAAGATTGGAAGTGGTTCATCAAGCTAGATGAACCAATAGAGCAGTGGTTCTCAGCCTCCCTAATGTTGCAACCCTTTAAAATAGTTGCTCATGTTGTGGTGACCCCCCAACCATAAAATTATTTTCATTGCTACTTCATAACTATAATTTTGCTACTGTTATTAACCGGGCAAGCTCTGTGGAAGGGCTTTTCGACCCCCAGTCATGACCCACAGGTTGAGAACCACTGTTCTAGAGACAAGTAGAATAAGAATTTCTAGATTTCAAGGAGTTCAAGAAGGAAATGAAATTACTTTAGGTCGTAAAATACCGCTTGATGTGATTGAACCATGGAGCAGTTTGATATCTGTATTAGCTCCTAACAAAATAGGTTGGGGGGGGGGAGGCTGGTCACTGGAATTCACAAGTTGGAAACAAAGAGAAAGAAACAGTAGCTGGGAAATACGGCCCTGGTGACAGAAACAAAACTGGAGATCACATGATAGAATTTTGCAAAGTCAATGCCTGGTTTGTAGCAAATACATTTTTCATCAGCATAAAAGTTGCTTATACAGATATTTTCCATATAGAATGAGCAGAAGTCAAAGTAACTACATTTTAAGAAGAGATGCTGGAGAATGGAGTATCTTAATATCAGGAGCTAAAACCAGGCCAGGAGCTGACTGTGGAACCGACCATCAGTTGCTCATATGCAAGTTCAGAATAAAGCTGAAGAAAATTAAAACCATAAAGACAAAAGACCTGATGAATTGGGGGAGGACTTAGTATCATTTATGAAGAAAGTAATAGGCCATTAAAAGGATAAGAGAGAAAGAAATCCAAGTGGATGTCAGAAAAGACTCTGAAAATTGCTCTTAATAATGAAGTAGCTAAAGAAATGGAAGAAAGGATGACATCAGGGAGCTGAATAACACATTTCAAAGGGCAGCTAGAGAAAACAAAGCCAAATAGTTTAACGAAATGGGCGAAGACCTTGAATTAAAAGACCAAAAGAGAAGAATACATTCAGCACATCATAAACTGAAAGAAGAACTCAAAAAAAAAATTCAAGCTTTGTGTCAGGCAGGGTTCTCTTAGAGAAATAAAATCAGGACACTAGTAATTCTTTTTATATATTTATATATAGAGAAAGGTATATAAGATAAGAAAAAAACAGTTAACTATCTATAAAGCAGTACAGATTGCTCGGTGCAACTCACTTGCATGAGGCAACTAGAAGACTAGCAGTCCTTCAAGTCTTGAGGGCTGCTGAGTAGTCCTCTGTAGAGCAATCCAGGCTATCTGGTCACAGGCAGCAAACAGCAGAGCAGGTGGCCAACAGTCAGCCAGATGACAAAGTCCAACAGTCCCCAGCTCAAGAGACGTATATCCCAGGAGCGTGGCGAAGTAGGGCTTGAAGGAACCTCAACTCACAGTAACACAGTACACGATTAGGTGATCCACAGGTAGTGTTGCTTGGAGGTCGAGGCACAGGATGAACAAAGCAGCTCTCTGGTAGGAAGATCTGGAAGCAAGAGAGAGGGCGGGACTTGCCGAGCCCTTCCTATCTCTGCCCTTCAATTCATCCCATGTGTTCATTGGCCGTGCCATCACAAAAGACCCACCAATCTTCTGTGACCATGTTGGCATAACAAACCTACCCATCACAAGCTTCAACTAGCATTTTTGAGAGATTCTATAGGCAAAGTAGTAAACAACACAGGAAGAAGAAAAAGGAAGATGGAAAGAATACACAGAGTCACTGCACCAGAAAGAACTAGCTGACATTGCACCTTCTCAGGCGATAACAAAGGAACAAGAACCAATGGTACTCAAGGAAGAATTGCACTGAATGCATGAGCCAAAAGAAAGCACCAGGAATTGACAGAATACACTTCAAAATGTTTCAGCAAGGAAAAGCAGCACTGGAAGCACTCACTTGTTTATGATAGGCACTTTTGAAGACAGTTACTTGGCTAACTGATTGAAAGAAATCCATATTTGTACCCATTCCAAAGAACGGTGACCCAACAGAAGGGTCAAATGAGAGAACGATATCATTGATATCACATGCAAGTAAATTTTTGCTGAAGATCCTCCAATACTGATTGTAGCAGTGTACTCATTGTTAGGGAGCTGCCAGAAGAGGTAACGGAACAAAGGATATCATTGCTGACGTCACATGGATCTTGGCTGAAAGCAGAGAACACCAGAAAGATGCTAACTTGTGTTCTATTGACTATGCCAAGGCATTTGACTGTGTGGATCATAACAAACTATGGATAGCCTTGAAAAGCATGGGAATCTCTGAACATTTCAGTGCACTCCTCTGAAACTTGTATATTGACAAACAGGCAGTTGTACAAATGGAACAAGCAAGTACCACATAATGTAAAATCAGAAAGGTGGTGACTGCACAACTCATTTTAAAAAGTGAAAACCACGGGGTGGGGGAGAAAGTGTTCTAAATTGTTCTAAAGTGTTCTAAAATTGATTGTGGTAATGATTTTACAACTCTTCTTGATATTATTGAACTAGAGAATTGTGTGATGTGTGATTAAGTACCAATAAAACTGTTTTTAAAAATCAGGAAATGTATGCAACAGGGTTGTATTCTCTCACCAAACTTACCTAATCTGTCTATTGAACAGAAAAGCTAGATTAAATGAAGAGGAATGTGTCATCAGGAATGGAGGAAGGGTTATTGACAACCTGTGTGATACGCGGGTGACACAACATTGCTTGCTAAATGTGAAGAGGACTTGAAGCAATTGCTGATGAAGATCAAGGATTGCAGACTTCAGTAAGGATTACAACTCAATGAATATAAGGAAAATGCAGTCCATACTCTGAATTTACAAGCTAAAATTAACTAGAGGAAAGAAAGGGAGATCTGTCCGAACTCATGACTTCAACTTTACATCTGGAACATAAAGTTCTAAGTATGCCATTTAGCTTCTTCTTCTCCCCTCCATTCTCATATGTTTCTCTAATTTGCAGGCTTTAGAGTTTGTATTTTCACTTTTGTTACTAGAACAGGAATGTAAATGCTCTGTCTAATTTATCTTCTACAACTCTCCACTGTGAAATGCACTGTGTGGAAATACACACAGAGGGTTCGCTGAGAACTGCTGTCTCTTTCACTCTCACATCAACTAATAATACCTACAGTTAAATCTGACACATCTTCCTGCCCAATCATGAATCACCAACTTATGTTTATGTAACTAATTAGAACAGTATCAGGTGTTTATCTGTTAAGTTGATTAAGGAGCCTGGCTTCTTTCTTAGGAAAAGCCATGTAAGTACAAGCTCCTATAAGTTAACTCTGTGTCCTATAAATTTTTCCATTCTAGGTACCTGGCCCCTTTTGTATCTACAATGAAATTTTTTTTTTAAATACTGATTGAAACTCAGACACACTTTTGTTCACAAAACAGTGCTTCCTATTTCTAACTGTACCATTACAATAACTTGGGGAGTTTTCATTTGAAATACCATTGCTTGTCTTCACTTCAAAAATAAAAATAACCAAACCCACAATCATGGATAGAGTTGATTGCTAAGCTCATGGGTTACAGAATAGAGATGCTGCATATGGAGTTTTCTTGGTTGTAACTTTCACATGTAAAGAAGAGATCTCAGGCCTTTCTTCCCTGGCACAGCTGGTTGAGCTTGAACCACACCTTTCATAGTAGTCAGACACAAACCATTTGTGCCATGCAAGTACCTGTTGTCACCAATATTTTGATCTAATTGTATTAGGGAGGTATGGGCAACAATATTTAAAATGCTCTCCCCGGGTGAGTATAATTGGAGCCATAGTCAAGATCTTTTGCAGAAGGAGTTGGTAAAACCATTTTCATGAAATAAACTTCTTTCTTTTTTTAAAAATCATTTTACTGGAGGGCAGTGATGCCTGAAAAAATAATTTTACTGGGGACTCATACATCACTTTTCACAATACATAAATACATGTATGGTGCCAACCACCTTCACATGCCTGCTGCCGTCAACATTCTCCAAATATCTGCTTTTCCACTTGACCCCTTAACATCAGTTTCTCATCCTTTCCCCTCTGTCCTTGCTCTCCCTTCCTCCACCAACCCTCAATACTTTATAACTTTTTATTGTTTTGTCATATCTTATACTGCCTGATATCTCCCTTCGCCCACTCCTCCGATGTTTGTCCTCCAGATAGGAGGCTATGTGTAGATCCTTATAATTAACTCCCTCTCTCTACATCACCTTTCTTCCACCTGTTCAGTAACTCCACTCTCACCACTAGTTCTGAGGGTTTCATCTGTCCTGGGTTCTCCATATTTCCAGTTGCCATTTCTACCAGTGTACCACCTCCAGTCCAGCTGAATTTGTAAGGTAGAAGTGGGACCATGATGGTGCGGGGAGGAAGTCTTCAGGAACTGGAGGAAGGTTGTATGCTTCATCACTACCTCATTGCACCTTGACTGAACTGTCTCCTTCCCACTATTTCCCTGTAAGGGGGTGTCTAATTGCCCACAAATGGGCCTTGGGACCCCACCCTGCTCTCTCCCTTATTCAGAGTGATATGACTCGTGTTCTTTGATGCTTGATATTTGCTCCCTTCAACCCCTTGTGATCACACAGGCTGGTGTACTTCTTCCATGTGGTCTTTGCTGCTTCTGCACTAGATGGCCACTTGTTCACCTTCAAACCTTTAAGACCCCAGATGTGTTATCATTTGGTATCTGGGCACCATCAGCTTCCTCCACTCTGTCTGTCCCTGCACCCTTTTGTCCTCAGCAATCATATTGGGAGGGTGGGCACATATCATATTGATATGATTTTTGTGCTTTGATGCCTGATAGCTGATTCTTGTCACACCTCACGGTCGCACAACCTGGTGTGTTTCTTCTTTGGTGGGCTTTGTTGCTTCTGAGCTATATGACCACGTGTTTATCCTCAAACCTAAGATTTCAGACACTATATCCTTTGCTAGGCGGGTACCATCAGCTTTCTTCACCACTCTTGCTCATGCCCCACATGTCCTCAGTGATCATCTCAGGAAGGTGTGCATCTTTGCACAGGCTGGCTATTGGACTCCACAAGCACTTCATGCCCTCTTTTATCATTCCACTTTCTCTGGAAAGCTTCCTATCTCCATGACCTGGAGGAGATGCCCAAGTACCCATTCTCCATACTTGGTTCCAGGTTCAACAGTTGATTTTTCTATCAGTAGACACCAGAGAGGCTGAAAGGGATGAGCTGCCTTGGTTCAGAGTGATATCTGAAAGGGGCAAGGTGAATCAGTGGGGTGGTGACAGTAAGAGAAGTGGGGATTTGGATATCATCTAAACCAAGAGAAAGAAAGAAGGCAAGGGAGAAGAGGAGAGAAGTCACTTTTCCCAGAAGATGAGAGGATTTTGGTACAGGTAGGGCAAAGTGAAAGCAGGAGGCAGGGCGGCTAGTAGTCACTGTGAAACTCAAAAGGGAGAAGTAACTCCTGAGAAAGTTCTGGTGGCAGTGTCGCTAAAGGACTTTTAAGAATCAAGGCATCTGAAAACCCATGGAGTCTTTTTACAGCCACCCAACCCTCAGTTTGTCATACAGTGATGACTTTTGTGTTGCTATAATTCTGGAAGCTACATTACCGATATTTAAAATATTAGCAGGGTCAGCAATGGTGAACATTGTTCAGGTAAGCTTCCAGACTAAAACAGAAATGCCTGGAGATCTACTTCTGAAATTAGTTGATGAGAACCCAATGGATCACAATAGACCACTCTATTGTTCTAAAGTGCCGGATGACAGACCCACGCTAGGCTGGAAATATGCGTTGGATACAATAAAGCACTCAAACATGCCAGTGACTGTGAAGTTGGTAGGAGTGGCCAGCATTTTTTTTTTCTGTTGTGCAGAGTCAACATGGGTAAGAAGTAACTTGAAAGCGATTAATATTATGTAAGTGTAACTCCAGCTAGTAGCAGCAGCCATGACACAACTCTGTTGTGTGTCTGTTCCCCAACTATAGGGAAGATCAGAGCATGTGCTAGAGATGTAACTCTTTGAGCGACTTATGCCTCAGGATAAAAATCTCAGTACAACAGCCTGAATATGCTGAGAACCCTGCAGCTTGGTTAAGTGTTCTATTAGGCCATTGGGACAACATTCAGACTGAGGGAAGTACAGGGTACACTTGACCGTCAACATGACATGGTCAAGAGATCACCTACCATTTGGGAAATTTGCAGATCTTTTTAGCAAGAGGCCAAGAGGTGTGCTGATGTCTAGCCAAACTTGCCTGGCTGCACGCAAAAGTGACCTTGCTTCTTCACCTGTCAACAGCCCTACTGGACAAGATTCATACAAATGAACTCCTACTCTCTAGGAGAACAGGGATGTCATGAATAATATCTGAGTGAACAAACAGGGATAGAGGGTAAAAGGACCACAATGTATAGAATATTTACTTAAACACAAGCCTTCTACTTACGTTCCCTTGTTTATTACCTACTCCACTTAGTATTATATATTTAACTACGTGTGTATATATATATATATATATATTTAACATTGACCTCAGAATCTTAGGCCAGACTACTTTGTGCCTATGCCTATAAATATTACCCTACTTGGAAATAACTATTTTTCTTTTTTCTGTGCTAATGAGACTGCGTTCAGTTGGGTTCTCTGGAGAGGGAAGACCAGGATACTAAAATATGTATACAAAGGTGGAAGTTTATATCAGGAAAGAAATTTTCTGTGTAGTGAGTCCCTTGATCTGATTCAATGCTGTTCAGGATACCATGCCAGGAGACAAGGCATTCAAAAAGTCTGGGAATGGTAGTTTTGGCAGAAGATTGCATTTAGGGGAGGCAAATCTGAATCCAGGTTAAGTGTCTATTCCAGTAAAGACAAAATGCATTCATTTCCATGATGGAAGTGGTCTACTAGGTGCTGGTTGATCTCCCCAAGGAATGGTCCCATCACTTGAACATAGCGTTAGTCTGTGCTACTGGTAGATTGGGCACATGTCTGGAGTCAAGTTGACCTTGATGGGTGGAAGTCTATGTTGCTAAGACTCTATATAATCTCCCTCCTCGCCACCATGTTCCTTGCCCAAATTGTTCATTGGACAATAGGTGCTGAGGAAAAGAATTCGTTTCCACAGAACCTATCTTCCTATCTAATTTACTGTTAAAATCCTCCTCTACAGAGGTAATCTTTTGGTAAGCATTCACATGAGAATCAAATATTTCCACATCTTGATTTCCAGGAGAACATGACCATGAGTACAGGTAACAAGGAACAAGGGCAGGAAAACCTCACCAACAAACAGCAACAATGACAAATTCCCAGAAAGAGGAATTCCTGCATTCTCTGAAAGCCAGAAAAGCAACTTGAAAGCTAAATGGACTGAAATTTCTTAAAGACAGAGTTTGTGGGGATGAAAAATGCAGGGGAAGAGTTGGGCAACTCCTGCTGACAGTTGGTCCCACCAGAACAGGCACTATTGTGTTTCCATTCACCACTGACCAACAGTAAAGGCCGCTTCTGTGCCTCCCATTCCCCTGACACACATAGCTCCGTAGCCTCCAGGGCCCTGCATAGCTAACAGACCAAGCCAACCGCTCAGTGCCAAACCAGCCGGAGCCAGCTACAACGTGTAGAAGCCCTCACTGCCTGAGGAAGTGCAAGTAAGTTTGTTTTGTTTTCCCCATATCATTTTTTTCATTTTCTTCTATTTCCTCCCTTTTTCCATCTTTCTCTCACATAACTTACCTCCTGTGGACACATGCAAACATATATGATTAAATATAGGAATAGTATATAGTGGAAGACAAAATAGATGACTGGGACTTAAAAATAAGATATTTGTGCACACCACAAGGCTCCATCACAGGGTGGGCTGTCGTGGCTACATAATTTGAAGGCACTTGAAGACATAAAAGTGTGGGGGTGGAGTCTAGCCTGTCAATCAGGTCACAGCCTAATGGTGCCTCCTTATAGGTGTGATCTTCTCATAAGCAGGATCTTAGGCACCTCCCCACCCTCCCTACCTTCACCTTCCTGTTGACGAATCACACTGAGACCTGCACCAGCCCTTTGATGCTTCCACCACCATTAGACCCACAGACTTTGTACCCACCAGCCTGGGATCTTGCCATCTATCATTGCACGTGCCTGCCGGAGTCTCAGACTCATAGACTAGGATCGAACGTATGGAATTGATCTGAACTATGTTGGTATGTTTGCTTGTTATATAATTACTCGATATAAAGCCCTCTCTCACATTTATATGAGTTGTTAGAGTCCCCATCACTTGAACGGGTCCTCAGGTGCAACTTTGCGATTGTGGAAAATATTAAAGACAGACCAACAGATATACAGAGAGAGAGCAGAGCACAGGGTCTCCTTGTCCCAAGTCAGGACTAAGAGATTGAACATATTTTCCAGTGGGCTTACAGATCTTTCAAATGGCATCCATGTCATACAGCAAACATATGACATAGTCAATGGATAATAATAAACTGACAACATAATAAGCAATGAGGGGAGTCACAATCTTGACCTAGTGCTAATTGACCTTGAACACCCCTGAGCCTTCTCCAGGGCTCTGAACAGTGTCAGTAACATCCATCAGAACAGACTTTGTTACATTTTATGGTGGGTTCACCTCTAGCATCTCATCGCTCTTAGCTACAGATAACCTCAAGGTACAGAGAACCGCCAGATGCATGAATGATCCCTCTTATATGGTAGCTCCTTCATGAGTGCTCCTTAGTGGAGGGATATGGCAGTGGACATATTTTTGGCCTGGAGAACATGTATATGAAAACATTTCTATCTCAGAACACTGTCTTTCTAAAAATAGGGTTAATTTGCTATGCCCATGGTTACTAGTGTAGAAATAAGATCAAATACTTTCTATCAAGTCTGCAATTTACCAAAATGAGTGTCATGGAGTTTGTTTCTCTAGTTTACCCAGCCTAACATATACTCAGGAAATTACAATAGGATGTATTCACTCCATTAGTCAGTTGACTTCCATTTGCCCTCACTCTGACAGGTGGACCTTTGAAATATCTTGGTCTTCTCATTCTTGTGCAGAAAGCTGCAGATCCCTTTGGGAAGGGCTGGGAGAAAAACTGAAGTATAAACTTTCGGTGATATAGCAGTGTCCTTCCTCAAAGGTTCTGGCTTCTCATTCGTTCAAGGGTGCATGTGTCTTCACACTGGCTCAAATCTGAAAATTGGTTGTGGTGTTAACAACGCTCTTTTTGGTGATTCAGGTTAGATCACTGTCTACCTGATCTAGAATTCTTCATTCTCATAGAGCAAGTGAATGTTTGATAGGTTTCCAATCCATTTCGCTCCTAGGGATACCAATCTTAAATCGCCCATGCCTAACACAAGTCAGGGTGCTCTGATCACTACTTCGATTCTGTATCCATCACAGTAATGAAGCCCACCTTGCTTCTGTCATATAGGTGCTGCAACTTGCCCCCCTGCCACTGGGGTGCCCAGTCAACCCCATTGTAGACAAGTGACTTAATTCAATGAGGGAATTTTCCACTGTTACACTTGGTGTACATAAAATAGTAACCACAGGAGTCTTCAGAGATACTGAAGCCCCTTCACAAATGTATTCCTTAAAATTTTAATAACTGGTGTGTCAGTCCAGGTAGGCTAGAGGAACAAATTTCATAGACACCCATATGGATATAAGGAAAGGGTTTATATACAAAAGGAATGTGACACTAAGAAGGCATCCCAATCCAGTCCAGTACAAAGTCATAAGTCCGATGTTAACCCATATTCCCGAAATCAGTCTACAAAGTTTCCTTCCAACTCACGAAGTCACAGATCAGTGGGTGCAGAATTCTGGCACTGGCAGGGGTCTCCCCATGGCTCCTCACTTCTTGGGCTCAGGGTCCATCAACAGCATGCTGCTCCAACTTCAGAGGTCCGGCTCCATCAGGGCAAAGCCGTGTGGTCTCTCCACCAGCTCCTGCAGCTTCTCGGACACTGCCATCTTGTCTTTTCCGTGACTCACTGCCTCTGAGACTAACTCCTAACAACTGGGGAGGATAGCTTCTCATCTTCATGAGGGAAATATTATGAGATTTCCCAGAAGTCTCAGAAGAAAGCCATTCCCACATAGAGGCCTCATTGGTTATCTCCAGAATAACAGACTAGACTCCACCCCTATATTTCAATCATAAAATTAACATAAGCACATGACTGCCACAACTGGTGTGCCCTCAGAGCATTCCATTTGTGCGTCAATGGGATTATTCTGATAAAACCACTCTAACATAGCAATTTCCCTATGCCTTTGGATATCTTCTTCTACAGTGTATCAAGGTAGGCCAGGTGCTTCAAGTTGGCTTAATGTAGACCATCTCGTAGGCCGGGTTTCCCAGTGAAACAACCAAATTAGCTATTGGATCCCGGAATAAAGAATTTGTGCTTCGTGAGCCCATATATATAAACTCACACTGATACAACTTTGTTCCTTGCACCCATGTAATCATTTCTGTGAATATTCTTCAGTTTTCTGTCTGTACATATTAGAGAACTCTATCAATTCTTTACCCATAAAGCATGTTTCTTTCTGAGTAACCATTTATACCTCACCTTTAGTAGCTCTCTGAAACTTGATTCTAGTTACAGATCCATAAGAAATATTAGCTGGTGACAGTTTTCCTGGGTGATGTCTTGTAAGCATCTGCCTCAAGAGGTGCTTTAGATAGAGTCCTATACAGCATCTGAGCCAACACAATTTGGCTAGTCGTCCACAACATTGGTTGCTTTTCTGTAAGCAAATTAATTGCCTCGGGTGGGAGGTGTGTAGCTATTGACTTAGAGGCTCAATGAAATCTGGGGGCTCAATCTCCCCATCTTCCTGATCATGAGCCTATATAACTCTGCCTCATGTTTCAGAATTCCATTTCTTCCCAATCATTGCCTTCACTTGAACATCAGACATTGTTGCAAGTTGAGGATTCAGATAAAATTGTAACTCAGGTACTCGGATAAAAGTCTGAATTTGTTATATTTTTTTAGTATCAGCTTTGTTACTAGAAGAGAGAAGGCTTTCTTTCAAGACATAGATGGATGCTATGAGGTATCTTATTTAGTGTTTGAGTCATGCTTCCACAGCTCTTAGCTCCTCGCTCTCATTGACAACTTTGTCATAAGGAGTATCAGCCATCTTACTTCCTTATACTTCTGAGTCTGACATAATTTCTGAAAAAATATGAAGCATACAATCACTCAGAGCCTCGCCTCTCAAAAACATTTCATCTACTGCTGGTGTTATTTCAAATGTTAACTTTGTAATCCTGTCTACAGATTAGCAAAGAGTTATTTACTAACACTGGCAGTGAGTAGCCTTGGTGGTGTAGCAGTTATATGGTGGGTTGTGATCGATGAGACACAACGTTTGAAGCCATCAGTCACTCAGTAGGAGAAATACAGGGCTTTCTACTCCCAAAGAGAGTTACAGACTCAGAAATTCACAGGGGCAGTTCTATAGGGTCCCTACATTCTACTCTGTCCTATAGAATTGCATCAACTTCATGGCAGTGTGTTTGAGGGTTGCTTTTGTTTTGTTTTGTTCTATGAGTACTCATGGAGCCAGAGGCAGAATACTCAGTACCTGTAGGCAAAAATCATATTTGAAAACAAGATTCCAAAAGCCCGCCTTTGTTATTTTGTTTCTCTAGAACAACTCTCAGCACAAATGTGTTAGGTCTGCTTCTCTACAAAAGCAAAGCCTCACTGAATCTATATGTATTAAATGATAGAAGCTTATTCAGGAGGGGAAATTATTTCAAAAGTGTGACTCACATTGCTCCAGAGAGGCTAACCCACTCTGGCTCACTTCTATGGGTCAGATACGGGTCCAGCCAAGGGTGTCCCCCACTTATGTGACTGTCATAAAGCCAAGGAACAGGACAGTAACTGAACACAGCTGGCTCACATGGAGGCTCACACTGTGGCTACAGTGGACCAAGGCAGGGGCAAGGGGAAGGCTGAGGAGGAGGGTGGCCTTTCTTCTCATGCACGTTGGACATACTGTCAGGAAGGACCAGTCTTTGGCGATGTATATCAGGTTTGTTGGAGTAAATGGTCATTAATAAAAAAAAAAAAAAGGAAGACCCTCAAGGAGACGGATTAATACAATGGATCAACAAGCAATGATGGTGGGCATAATGCAAGACTGGACAGCATTTCATTCTGTTGGACATGGAGTTTCTGTGATTCAAGGCAACCTAATACCACCATCACTTTGGAATGAAAATGGCCAGAAGTATGAGTGTATCTTAGTAAACTTTCCATGAATATTTGAAAAGAAGGTTTTTTTCTTAGTTAAGAATTCTATAAATGTCAATTAAATCCTATTGATGTTTCTCAGTTCTGTGTACGTTCCTATAAAATATTACAGTATCACTCAGCATTACTGGCATCAAATGGATGCCAACTTGTCGTGCAGCCCCTGTGAGTTTCTGAGACTGTCACTCGTCATGGAAATAGAAAGGCCTGTCTCTCTTTCCATAGGCTGATGGCTACGAACTGCTGATCTTGAGGTTAACAGCCCAATGCATAACCACTATGTCACCAGGGCACATCTTTCTTAGTAATTAATCAATGCACTTGATAGAAAGTCTATACTATATGTTGCATTATAGCATAGCATATGATATAGAAAAATATCCCATAACACATGTGCATTGAATATATATGTATAAGATACAGTATCACAGTGTGTTTTTCTACTCTATATGTTCTATGCTACATATTCTCTATGCTGTTATGCTATGGTATACTATAGCATAAATTAAAGCATAAAGTTTCTATTTACTGTATTCATTCGTTTCTGAGAGAGGTATATTGAAATCCCCAACTATAATTCTTGAGTTTTTTTATTTCTCCTTTGAGTTCTATCAGGTTTTGCTTCATGTATTCTGAAATACTGCTATTTTTTCATTATTGTTTTAATATACAGGCTCATTTAAAATTAAGTCATCTTGGAAATTGATCCCTTTATTATTATATAGTGTCCCTCTGTTTTGCCTCTGGTAATTTTCTTTTCTTTTAAATAAATTTTATCTTATACTAATAGAACCACTTCAATATTTGTTAGCTTGCATGGTATACATATTTTCATTATCTCACTTTAAGCTTACAGTTTTAACTTACCTAGACCACTGAATATGAAGTGAGTTTCTTATAGAGAGAATATAATTAGATCTTTTGCTTTTAGTCCTCTTGAGAACCTCTCTTTTGATTGAAAAGTTCATATTATATGCAGTTAGCATAATTATTAATATTCATAGGTTAATATTTTGTTTAATCTGCTTTGAGTATTTTTAGTATTAATTTTATCTAGAATGCTTTTCAATATTAAAAAGGTGGGGACAGGCTGAGGTGGATGAGGCAAAGACAGCAGCAACTGATGTGGCATCCACACCAGCAAAAATAGAAAGAGAACACACACATCTTTGATATCCAGGCACCATAAGCTTTCTTCACCACTTTTGCTTGTGCACACATTTGTCTTCTGTGATTGTGTTGGGAAGGTGAGCATCAAGAAATGCCAAATTAATAGTACAAAGTGTTCTTGCATTGAGGAAGTACTTGTTAGGGTGGCCAATGTCCATTTGGTGCCTTAATGCTAACCCTATTAGCATATGCACATAGATCTATTCCATCACCATATATAAATATATTCATCTATACTTATACCTATATTAAGACCTCCATAGATGCCCTTTGCCTCCCAGTTCCATCCTCTATTACCTTCTACTTTCCTTTTATCCTACCGTCATGCACATCCCCCAGTTGAATGTCAGTAATTTCTCTCTTTTTTCATTAATCCTGTTGAATCCCTATCAGGCCTGTTATACCCACCCAGTCACTGATCTTGGATCACTTGTTGTTCCCTTATCCTTGATTCCCGGAATGGACAACACCATCTCCTTTCCCCCACCTTCCCATCTCCCATGTCCCCACCCCCAGAACCATCAGTCACATGGTTTTCTCCTCCAGACTGTTCATTCAGCCTATCTTATCTAGATAGTTCTGCAGGGACAACAATATGTACAGAAAAACAAGACACTGCAAGATGAGGCAACAAATGAAAACAAAACGGTGACAACAACAGCAAAAATAATGTCCAGGAAAAAAAGTAAGTAAAATAATAATAATAGGTTTGAGCCCCGGTGGTGTAAGTGGTTGAGTGCAGGACTGCAGCCCGCGGGCTTGGCGGTTCAAATCAAGTGGCACTGGATAGCGCCCAAGACCACCAGAGGCAGTGATGCCCACAAAATAATAATAATAATAATAACAAAATTCTGAATTCTAAGAATTCTAAGAGATTAAAAAGAAAAAAGATGGGCTCCTTAACATTGTCTCTCCATCACCCTGCCTCCATCAATGAGTATTTGGAAACTGAATTCTTGATAGTAATTGTATAATTCCACTTGACATGAATGAACTATAAAATGATTATATATATATGACAGGATGTACAATATTAATGAGCAGAATCTATAAAGAATTTTTAAAAATCAACTGGAAGACAGCAAATTTTGGACAAGAAACTCAGTGGTATGTGTATATATATATATATATACATAAGCTTTCATATATATAAGCTTTCTTATATATACACACATATATATATGTGTGTTCAGAGACGTGTAAAATAAAGTCAAGGATCTTTCGCTGGGGTGGCGAGAAGGGGAGATGGGTTGCTTAAAATTTTTTAATGGGTTATTACACAGATTAACTGAAACACCCTTCCTCATTCTCTGACGCAACCGAAGCTCAATTCAACACAGCTAGTCCTCAAGGAAATCTGAAAGACCAACTCAATTTGCAGATTCTTTCTACGACCCAGGAAGTGGTGCCCCCAGTGATGTCCTGATAGCCTAGTAGGTTATCATTAGGTAAGCAGACATGGATGGTGTGGTAGTCTGGGCAGACTAGAGGAACAAATTTCATAGACACGCACATGGACATAAGGAAAGGGTTTATATACAAAAGGAATGTGACACTAAGAAGGCATCCCAATCCAGTCCAGTACAAAGTCATAAGTCCAATATTAACCCATATGCCCGAAATCAGTCTACAAAGTCTCCTTCTGACTCACGAAGTCACAGGTCAGTGGGTGCAGAATTCTGGCACTGGCAGGGGTCTTCCCAGGGCTCCTCGCTTCCAGGGCTCAGGGTCCATCAACAGCATGCTGCTCCAGCTTCAGAGGTCTGGCTCCATCAGGGCAAAGCCATGTGGTCTCTCCACCAGCTCCTCCAGCTTCTCAGACACTGCCATCTTATCTTTTCCGTGACTCATCACCTCTGAGACTAACTCCCAACAACTGGGGAAGATAGCTTCTCATCTTCATGAGGGAAATATTATGAGATTTCCCAGAAGTCTCAGAAGAAAGCCATGCCCACATAAAGGCTTCATTGGCTACTCAATGGTTATCTCCAGATTAACAGGCTAGACTCCACCCCTACATTTCAATCATAAAATTAACATAAACACATGACTGCCACAGATGGCTTACAAAGGAGCCACTTAATCTTACCTTCAAGATAATGAAATCATAGGAAATGAATGCTGACTTTTAATATAACTAATGGAATCTCTATAGAAATACTGCTATATTGTTGAAACTCAGTGGTGGGAAGAAAACTGTTCAAAGTGCTTTATTTTAGCTGTGCTTTTTTAAGAAATCCCCAAACCAAAAACAAACCCTTAGAACATAGAACTATCTACTCTAAAATGTTTATAAGACTATATCAGGTATACAAAATTGACTATTGACAATTGACAAATTGCCACTATTGACAAATAACTTTTTTTTTCCTTTTAAAAATCATTTTATTGGGGGTTCTTACAACTCTTATCATAATCCATATATTCATCCATTGTACTGAGAAATGACTTGATCCATGATGTCAGAAAAAAAAATGCTGTGTCAATACCCAGAGTGTCTCATTGTTCCCTCTACTCTGCAAACATCATAAGTACTTTTGCTTTTATGGTTGGCTACATTTGAGTTGCATCTTACTCGGTGTGAACCCACATACAACAAAATGTGACATCATCTTCATGATTATTGGTATGCTTAAGCCCTTTGTCTATTTGGAGTGCCTTCCGATCAAGATGCCTTGTTTTCTAACCAATATTCTGTTATGCTCCACAGGGTTTTCAAGGACCTATTTTAAAAGTTTATCATTAGACCTTTCTTTCTAGTCTAGGAGATGCTCTGAAACACATCCACCTTGGATGACCCTGTTGGTGTAGCATAGATTCGCTAGAGAGCAGACCCAAATGGCCAATAAACATATGACAAAATACTCATGATCATTAGCCATCAGAAATATAAATTAAAACAACTCTGAGAAACAACCTAACACCCTTGAAGATAGCCCAAATCAGAAAACCAGAGAGCAACAAATGTTGGAAGGGCTGTGGTGAAACAGGTTCTCTCCTCCACAGCTGGAAGTCATGTAGCTACGTACATTCTCTGTGGAAAGCCATCTGGTGATATTTAAAGCAAATGGAAATTGAGTTACATTATGACCCAGCAATCCCTCCACTGGTCAAATACCCAGAAGAAGTTATACAAAATCCTCCACTACTGACCATGGCCAGTCACCTGCATTCCAATATATTTGTGGCAAATTTGACAATCACAAAGAATTAGAAACAACCTAAATTTCCATTGATAGTGGATTAGAAAACTCTGGCACATGTCTATCAAAAGATATAGTGTCTGTGGTCTGAAAGGCTTGAAGATAAACAAGGGGCCATCTAGCTAAAAAGCAATAAAGCCCACATGGAAGAAACACATCAGCCTATGTGATCATGAGGCATCCAAGGGGTCAGGGATCAGTCATCAAAGACCCAAAATTTAAAAAATCATATTGATATGAATGAGGGGAAGGCAGAGTGTAGACCCATAGCTTATCTGTAGGCAACTGCACATCCCCTTATAGGAGAATCATGACCCCAACTGTACTTTATAAATGCAGCTAGACCAGAGCATATATGTGGGTACAGTTAAGAGCTGGAAACACAGGGAATCCAGGACAGATAACCCCCTCAGGATCAATAATGAGAGTAGCAATGCCAGGAGGGGAAGATGGAGGGAGAAAAGGGGAATTGATCACAATGATCTACATATAACCCCCTCCCAGGGGGATAGACAACAGAAATGTGCATGAAGGGAGACAGTGGTGGGTGTAAGATATGGAAAAAATAATAATTTATAAATTTTCTAGGGATCATGAGGGAAGGAGGCAGGGGGATGGGAGGAAATGAGTGATACCAAGGACACGAGTAGAAAGAAAATGCTTTGAGAATGATGCTGATAGCATACATACAACTGTGCTTAACACTATGGGTGTATGTATGGATTATGATAAGAGCTGTAAGAGCCTGCAGTAAAATGATCATTTAAAAAAAGAGAGAGAGAGAGAGAGAGAGAAGAAAACAGACACATATACACAATGGAGTACTGCGTATCACTAAAAAGCAGTGATGATTGTAAGAAGTACTTCTTCTCATATGAATAGTTGAGGGAATTATGCTAAGCAAAGTTAGCCAATCACAAATGGACAAGTGCAGCATGAGTCCACTGAGGTAAGGATACTCATCCCAGTAGGTATCGGAGAAAAGCCACTTATCTCACACTTTACAAGTGGGGGTACAGGCAATTAGATGGGGGATAGACCAAACCTAAGAGTGTACATGTCATTCCAAGACAAGGAAGGGGAAATAGAAGGGTACAGAGGGAGAAGAGGAGAGGAGAAGAGGGAGACGAGGAGGAGAGCACTAATCCACCCAGGGGGAGGGTATCATTTGTGTCTCCACAGAAATAGGAGTCGTGCACCAAACCTTGTAACCACATGGCAATGTAATCACATGGAGTAACTCATGAACAGAGAGGTCTACAGGATCCCAATCAGAACCAAACTGACACACCCCTCCCTAGAAGTATGTGCTACAGAGGACTAAAGCTACAGCTTGGGGAGTGGGGCCTGCCTGCCAGATCCATATAGCAGCAAACCAAGAAGGAAAAAGAGAGCGAAGGACTAGACTCCATACTGGCCCACCAAGCCCTGGAGTTGATGGTTCTGCACAGGTACAAAGAGGACTGTAGGGCAGACAACAGATGAAGACAGGATGTCTCCTCACTGTAGCATACCACGAAAGGACAATACTGGGGACACAAGGCAGGTAGTGAGTCTGATCTGACCACCGCCACAGTGGAGCAAACTAAGAAAGAAACTTAACAAATCAACAATGGGAGCAAAGAAAAGTCACAAAACCCCTGAGGAGCCCCCCAAAATAGACTTCAGGCTAGGAGGGGCATTTCCCAGAACGCCCCAGGACTAGTGGAGAGAGCGTCATAAAAGTCAATGGACAGACCTGCACTTATATATGCTCTTTCTTCTTTTTTTTATTTTTGACCAGTTATTTCTTTTTTCCTTTCTTTCTCTTTTATTCAATCTTTTGTTTTCATTTTGTTTTTTTTTCTCTGTTATTGCTGTTTTGCCTACTAATATAAGATAGGCATGGGAATCAAGCCCGAGTTGAAAACAACCAGACGGACAGTTCTGGAGGGACTTGTGGCAAGGAGGAGGTGGGGGGGGGGGGAAGAGTGGTGAAGAAACAATGTTGTAGACAGGGGAGCAACTAGGGAATTAAAAGCAACAACAAGGAGGATGTAGAGATCGTGGAGTTGTTGGAGCAATAGCAGTCTAGCTGAGAGGAATTACAAAGACAGAAGAAGGGCCAGTGTGATGGTAGTCCAGGAGGAAGGAAAAGGGAAACAGAGGAAAGATCTAGGTAGCAAAATTATGGATAGAAGTATGAATATAAGTATGAGCTTCTGTAAATATATTAATTCATAAAAATAGAGGTATTGATCTACGTACATATATTTATATGGCAATACACTGAGGTAGTAGATGGACTTTGGACTTCTGCTCAAACCCTCCCTTAATGCAAGTACGTTTTGTTCTAACAACCTGCCATTCTGTGATGCTCATCCTCCTGATATGACTGCTGAAGACAAAGTGGGTGCATAACCAAATGTGGTGAAGAAAGGTGATGGTGCCCTGCTATCTGGGGCCTTGAAGACTTGAAGTTAAACAAGCGATCCTCTAGCAAAGAAGAAACAAGTCTGCATGGGGGAAGCACACCAGCCTGTGCAAAGTGTCAATGGAATCAGGTAACAGGCACCAGAAGACCCAAAACCAAGCAAAAAACATATTGTTGAGAATGAGGAGGGTTGACGTGGAGACCCAAAACCCATTTATAGACAACAGGACATCCCTTTACAGAAGGGTCACAAGGAAGGGATGAGTTAAGCAGGGCACAGGACAGCACTGATCAAACACACAATATTCCTCTGGTACTTTGAGACTTCCTCTCCCACCCACCCCCACTATCATGACCCCAGGTCTGCCTTTCAGTTCTGACTAGACTGGAGCATACACTCTGGTACAGATAAGAACTCATGACACAGGGAATCCAGGTCAGATAAAACCCTCAGGAACAGAAATGCAAGTAACTAATGATACAAGGAGTAGGGAGAAGGTGGGGAAAGGAGGGTACGAAGGGAGAAATGATGGCAGTGATCAATGCATAATACAAGCCCCCAACACCCCCAGGGGGATGAACAACAGAAACATGGGTGAAGGGAGACAGTAGTTGGTGTAAGATAAGAGATTAATAATAATTTACAATTTATCAAGGGGTCATGAGGGTGGGAGAGGGGAGGAAGGGGGGAAAGAGGAGCTGATACCGAGGCCTCAAACAGAAAGTAAATGTTTAGAAAATGATGGCAACATAATTACAAATATGCTTGATACAATTGATATCTGGAATGTTGTAAGAGCTGTAAGAACCCCCAATACAATTATTTACAAAAAAAGAAGAGAAAGAAAGCGTCCTGGCCCAACCCAAGTCAATAAGTCCAACATTAGTCCATAAGTTCCGCTTCGAACCCATACAGCCACAGGAATGATGCAGAATTCATGAAGATCACAGGCAGCGGGTGCAGTCATGTGGATTCAAGGTTGGGAGAAACATGACATGGCATTAGCAAGTCTCAGGGTGACCACCAGAATCCCACCTAGCACAAATATGGAGTGGCAGAGAGAGAAGGAGGTTCTTTGGGTCCTTCTTATGAGCAGGAGACACCCCTAAGGAAAGATGATCAGGCTGTGGCCTGACTGATAGGTTGGATTCCATCCCTATTCTTTCATACAGCTTCAAGTTGACATAACATCATCTAACTACCACAGTATCCCTATAGAACACAGTCCCTCAGGCTTGCCTTATAGATTGCATGGCTTTGGGCTTCTCCAAGTAATTGTTGTGCACTCTGCAACCTGAAGGAAAGGACTCCACTCCTTCCCCCACAGCCCTTGTGTGTTACCAAAATCTTGCGTTTAGTTTTCTAATGTCTGCAGAGCCCTGAGGGTCATCGAAAAGGTCCTTCTCTTTTCTCTTCTTGCAGAAACAAGTCTTTTTATTATTAAGGGTTTGAAATAAATTTCACATCAGTCTTATATCCCACCCACAGTGAAAACAAACTTGAAAGACCAGAACTATATTGATGAAGTGATCAAACACAGCTTCAAGTTCCAAACATGGCCTGAGGCATTAGTCAATGTCTTGGGGATATGGCTTGAAGTCACATGAAATGAGTGATGGATACCTGGCCTGGCCGTAGGTGACCCAACCACTTCAAGGTATCAGCCTCATTTCCCAGGCAGTCCGAGACATCCAGAGAAGATGTATACAAAGAGGAGAAAATTACACTGCCAAAACTTCACACTGAATGTCCCTTTAGTGGTTCCCTGACCCAGATACATTTGCTATCCTGTTTTGTATCCAGAGCTGACCCTGTGATCTGAATCACATGGAATCCTGTGGCTCCGGCTTTCAGATGTGGTCAGTGAATGGGAGATATCAGCCCAGGTTGGAAGGGCCACTCTCTGTGAAATGGCCACTCCCTGTAGTAGTCTCTACAGCCAGAAGTCCTGAAAGTTTTCTTGAGGCCACTCCTCCACATCTCACTGGCCTCTGTGACCAGTCTGCTCTGGGTTCCCTCAAGCCCTGATTGCCAGGGACTCTGTTGTGCCTCCCTGGTTCTTTGATCATGATTCGCTCACTTCCATGAGTGGAGTCATAACAACCCTGTGGGCCAGGATAGAACTCTCAGGGTGGCTTTCTGAGAGTGTAACTCTCTACAGGATTTGAAAGCCTTCTCTTTCTCCTAAGGACCAGACTGGTGGTTTTCAACAGGTGATCTTCTGTTTGTTTGTTTGTTTGTTTTTGGGGGGGGGCATCACTGCCCTCTGGTGGTGGGAGTAGGAGGCCCAGCCTTTTGCCTCTGTGGAGCCACTGCTGGAATTGAACCTCCATCCCAGTGGGTCGCAGTCCTGGGCACAACCACTACACCACTGGGCCCCAAATAAATTGTTTTATTGGGGGCTCTTATAGCAACCCATATATCAATTGTGTCAAGCACATTTGTGCATATGTTGCCATCATTTCCAAAACATTTTCTTTCTACTTGAGCCCTTCGAACCCTTGAGTTCCTCTTTTTTTTTTTTTTCAATTAGGGGCTCCTACCACTCTTATCACAAATAACCCATCCATCCATTGTGCCAAGCACATTTGTGTATTTGTTGCCATCATCATTCTCAAAGCATTTGTGTTTTACTTGAGCCCTTGGTATCAGCTCCTCATTTTCCCCTCCCTCATGAACCCTTGATAATTTGTAAATTATTACTATACCATATCTTACACTGTCTGATATCTCCTCCGACTCACCTTTCTGTTGTCCATCCCCCAGGGGAGAGGCTATATGTAGACCCTTGTATACAGGTCCCCCCTTTCTGCCCCACCCTTCTGGCATTGCCACTCTCACCACTGGTCTTGAAGGGATCCACTGTCCTGGATTCCCCTTTCTGGTTCCTATCTGTACCAGTGTACATCCTGTGGTCTAACCAGATTTGTAGAGTTGGAAGCATGACAGTGGGAGGACGAAGCATTCAGGAACTAGAGGAAAGTTGCATGTTTCATGGTTGCTACACTGTACCCTGACTGGCTCCTGTCCTCCCTGTGACCCTTCTGTAAGGGAATGTCCAGTTGCCTACAGATGGATCTTGGATCCTCAATTTTCACTCCCCCTCATTCACAATAACTTGAATTTTTGTTCTTTGATGCCTGATACCGCATCCCTATAACACCTCATGATCACACAGGCTGGTGTGCTTCCTCCATGTGGGCTTTGTTGTCAACTGATCTTAAGGTCAGCAGCCCAACACATAACCCACTGTGCCACTGCTCACAAGGTTGTTAGTCCTCCACACTCAGGGAACTGCCTCTATCCTGAGCAGCACCTTACCCATGACCATCATTTTCAGAGGTAGCTTACACCCAGTGAATGACCAGTGCAGGGAGCAAAGGCCCAAAGCTAACTTTAGAAAGGCCCGGCAGAGTCATTCCAGCACCGCGTGGCCATTGTGGTGATTGCACTGAACGTAAAATGTGCTCTCAATAACCTGTCACCTGGGACCCAGCGTTGTAACTCTTTGAGACAAAAGTCCATTTCCAAAAGTAGAATAAGAAGAAATGAATTTTGAAGTCTTCCTTCAAACACCCTTCTTCTCACACATGAGCAAGGGAAATAGAGGAATTCAAAAATAAACAAAGGTCTACAGAGGGTTGGGAAGATTGAGTTACTGGGAAGGTAAAGGAAAGGAGAACTGGAAAAGTCTGGGGAAGTTCTCCACTACTGCAGTTACCATTTATCCCTTCCAGATATGGATTTTCCATGATACAAAAATGCCAACCTTTGTCCCTGGAAATGTAAGCATGAGCTCTATCGTGGCTCAATCATCACATCAAGCAGTGTTCTACTACTAAAAACAACTTCACTTCCTTCTTGAACTCCTTGAAATCAGTTTTATCATTTTAATCTATTATGGTAATTTCTTTAATGATCTCTTTCTGGTATCCATTTTATTCCCATGCCTCAATGATAGCTACAGGGTAATCTCTGGAGATTTATTCCCTCTGTAGACGCTGAAAATGTATTTTGGGTTTCCACTGTTATTCATAGAATTTCACTCTTTAAACTTCCATATAATTCTCTCCTTTGGATATGGATAATAAATATCTACATTTCTTGGTCATGGATGTTGGTGTGCTGGTGGGAGCAGGGAGCAGGGGGCCTCTTGGTGGTGGGGGGTGGGAACTGAGAGCTGCTTTCCATTATCTCAAGCAAACCTAAGACAATGAAGTGAATGCTAATGGAAAAAAGTCTCTAAACTGGAAAGTCTCAAATCTTGTTGTAAAGCACTGTATAAACCTCCTAGGTCTGCCTTTCCAAAGTCCTACAGAGTGCATTACTGTGAATAAGAAGATTTATTATCTCGCCGCTCTGGAAGAAAGAAGTTATAATTCTGGTGTCAGCAGACCAGTGCCCTTGCCAAAGGCTCAAGGGGAAGATCCTTCTTTTCTCCCTCAGCTTCTGGTAGCCCCAGGTGTTCCTGGGCTTGCAGGTGCAATCTCTGCATTGTTGGTTACATGGTAATCTTCTGTCTGAGTGTCTCTGCTTCTGTGCCTCCCCCCTCTTACATGAGTGAGGTGGGCCTTAATTCTATTTGATTTCTGTCCATATTATAAAAGAGGGGGGGTAATACAATGGACTGTCAAGGGAACAAAGAGGCCTGCTTGGAGGAAGTACAGTCAGAACGCTCCTTAAAGTCAAGGATGGTGATGCTGCGCCTCACATATTTTGGACGTGATCTCCAGAGAGCCCAGTCCCTGGAGAAGAGCATCAAGCTTGGTACAGCGGAGGGGCAGTGACACAGAGGAAGGGCCCTGGCAAGATGGAAGGGCACAGCGGCTGCACCAATGGGCTCCAATGTAAGCAGGATTGTGAGGGCGGCGCAGGGACGGGCAGCGCTGCCGTCTGCCCTACAGAGGGTGGCTATGAGTGGGGACATCGATGACACCGAATGACAATCACAACAGTTGGAAGGCACAATTCTACACATAATATCAACCTCTTTGGGGGGAGAATCCATGGGTTTTTTAAGGCTTCTGTGTTTGAAGGAGGCATGCTTCAACAAACCCAGTTGGTCACTGCACTGCTTTGTAAAGAGGGTATGAGTGACTTGAGTCTCAGTCCATTCACTTTTTGATCAGATCTGCCAGGGCTAGCTTCTCCTGATTGAATGTAAAGGACATTACCGAATACCAGATAGAGCTTCCGGGATCAAAGCCAAGCCTTCTACAGGTCCCATAGACCCACGTCTAGAAATCCAGAGCACATGGGTCTCTCTTTAGGCACCATATTCCTTTCCTTTGATTTCCCCTTCGTCAAGTGAGCCCCTCTCGATCATGCTCGAAGATTCTGTTCCCTATCTGATTCATCTCTAGGTCTCATGTCACCCTATTAGCTTGTGCGTGTTTGAAGGCGTCCTGTCCATCATTCCTGTTCCACATTTCCTGTTCCAGGAGCGGCATCAGCACCTTGGCGCTTTATAAAGGGATGGCCAGCACCTCATGATTTCCTCAAAACCCAGCACTCTTGACTCCAAACCAAAGTCAGGGCCATCAAGTCAATGCTGACCTTGGGTGGCCCGAGAGGACATGGTAAGACTACTCTTGTGAGTTTCCAGATGGTCTCTCTCTATTGGAGTAAAAAGTTCCATCTTTCCCCTGCACGCTTGGCTGTTCCTCCATAAAACAAGCGCGAGTATTGGAATTTACCTGGAGCGGCTCCTAACCTGAACCACAGGCAACACCCCTCTCCGAAGCCAATCTCTCCTCACGCAAGGACAAGGGTTGGGAGATGCTCCCAATTCTTCCCGGGAGCAGCTCCCACAGGAGGCTGACTGAGTGACCGAGGCTGGCAGAGCCCGGGCCCCCTGACCCCAGGTCAGGCTGTCCCCGAAGCATCCCTCCCGGCTGCTTTCCAGGTTGCACGCCACCCCCTTTCACCCCTGGTGGCCACGAGGGGCAACCATTGCTCCCCAAGCAGAAGCAGTAAGGGGGCAGACTTCGTCAACGTGAAGGGTCTCCGGCACGACAGATGGCAATACGTTGACATGCAAAGCATCAAGGGGCCTTCATTACCAGAAGGGGCAAAAAAAACCAACTTTTCTTAAAATACAAAAGTTTAACTCGCAGAAATTGCTGACAGTTTTTTGGTTTGTTTTTTTTAACCCAGCAGGAGCAAAAAGAAGCTGACAACTTATTTTTGCAGGTTATATTCATTCAAGTCTATTTTTAGATTTTTTTCCCCTTAAGTAAGTACACCAGAATAGCATTCTGTTTGAAAACCCCCATCTGTTCCTAGCAATGTATTCAGTCTCCCGGGGCTTGTGGTAGCCATACTCTGACGGTCATAAAATGACACGCCCCACAGCAGGGACAAAAGAGGCATTATTGTATCTTCATAAGCAGGGTTTATGAAATGCACTACAGGGTCCCAGGCAGGCGGCGTTTCAATGCCCACTGAACCACCACTAATATATTCTTTTTATATATTGAGACTCCCCCCCCAAAAAATAACGTCCTGGACTGTTGAAAAAGAGAGTCAAAGAACCTCTGTGTTTAAATAGATTTCCTATAAAAAGGCGACACAGCCTTATCTTGGGTTGCTAAGGTAAAAATTAACCTGTGGTAAAAAGAAAGCCAACTCACAACATTGTCTTTTTTTTTTTTTTTTTTTTGCGGTTTACAATAGACTCTCCTTTAAGAACCACGTTCTTTCTCAAAGTCTGCTCCCCACCCCCCCATAATTAGTGACTCATGCTTTTCTACGGAAATACAGTTGGTACATGCAATACAAGATGAAAACGGGAATATGGCATATGAGTAATCCGGCTGATAAACACCTCTCAGAAGCAGACTTCTCATGTGGGTTAGACGGTGCACTGCACGCCCTCACTTTATGGTCTTTGGGAGGGAGTGGGGGGGGAGTGGAAAAGAAGGAAGGAGGGAAAGGGGGGGGGACAGGATAAGTTGGCCTGGCCCCTAGAACAGTTTGGCTATTTTTAGTCTCCACTAAATTTAGCTCACTCCACCCTCTGGAATAACCAGGGTCTGAAAAAGCTCTTTTTCACCTACAGGTTAAAGATTTTTGCCAGGAAGAAGTAGATGAAGTTGCTTCGGGACAAGCATTCAAAGTTCTAAATGAAGATAAGACATCCATTCTGTTGGCCACCTTTCTCCCCAGGGGAAACACTGGGCCCCATTCAATTATCCTAGACACACACACACACACACACACACACACACACACACACCACAACATGCCGTGGCCACCACAGTTTCATTTCTTGGCAGCCCCGTGGCCAGGCAGTGACCGAACAGGTTCCCACCTTGCTGTCCGTGATTTTAGACCTCTCAGCCCATTTCCCAAATAATTCGCAAAAAGAAAGCATACGCACACAAACTCATGAGGGGCGGAGGGGGATTTTTGTTTGGGTTTGTTTTTTGATTGGCTGGGGTGTTTTTTTTGTTGTTGTTGTTGGTTTTTAAGGAAGAAGCTTTAAATGCCATGTAACCCTCAGTGAAGTTCATCCGAAACCTGAGCACAGCGGCTTCTTATCTGCGCCCTATTCCAGGAAGCACCTTCCAGTGTTTCGTAAGAGCTGTCTCCGTGCACCCCACCCCCCACCTCACCCCCTCCCACCCCCTCCCACCCCCTTCCTCCCCACCACGCAGGCTCCAGAGTCTGTCTTCCGTTGATGGCTTCCTTCACCTTTAGCTGACCCGCGGGACGAAGCAAAATGACTAACCACTTTATGGGCTTGAAAAAAGAATCCGCTCCCGAGACCCTTCCCCAGCCCTTTCCCAAAGACCTGGGCTTACCCCTAGCAGAAAGAAATTAGCACGAGAGGGAAATTCTGTCCAGCATTTCACAACAAGCCACCAGCACGTGTAACATCAATCAATATTGAACAATTAAAAACATCCAGAAGAGTGCTTGTTAAAGTCTATTCTTAGAGCAAAAGAATGTAAATCAAGGGTTTGGGTAGAGAATACATAGGAAAGGGGTTTGGGAGTACGTTCCTGTTTCCCTCTCCTCTTTTCCTTCCTTTACGGTCTTTCTCACAGCTTCACAGATGCACTGTGGTTCACAAGTGCAAAATATCTCATCAAACCTACTCGTATAGGCGTAGTGGCATATAAATGCGCAGTGTCAAGGAAAACAAGTGTTCTGATTTATTCAGGAAATAGAATGTCTCATTGAGAAAAAGTTCACTGGCTTCGTCTGGCCATGTAGAAGAAGTAAACTGGATAAAAGCTGTGTGCATAAATATACAAAATATACCAAAGAAGTTCCTATCTCCCTAAGTGTGAGGAACTCGAGGGAGGTTGAGAAGCTCCATGAGAACAAGTGGACATGGGTCAATCCCTGAGAAATGAATGAAGTGAACTCGTACTTCAGTAAACATAACCACTCTTAAAACATTTGGGAGATATGCGAAGAAAAAAAAAACATTTGGACCAGGGCTGAGCCCTGGTGCCGTAGTGGTTGTGTGCGGTACCGCAGCCCAGAGGCTTGGCGGTTCAAATCCAGCAGCAGCTCGCCAGGAGAAAGAGTGGGCCTCTTTGTGGGCAGTGATGCCCACAAAAAAATCTGGAACATATTGGTATCTCTGTACAAGATATTTAGTCAGGTGGTAGAAATATGGACTGAAAGAACAGAATAGGTTCCTAGGTATCTGTCAGCTATACGTTGGGTGTCCTAACCATATTGTAACCACAGAGGTCAACAAGGACACGTAGGAACATGGATATGACCAATAATATTCCATTTATCATCTATTAGAACTTAAAAGCCAAGTACATTGGGGGTCTCTTGCTTTGTCTATCCCTGCTCTAATCAGGAAGTCCTTATGAGGGCTGTACCTCAGCCTGGTCACAGAGTCTGAGTCATCCCTTGGTAGAGAAGTAAGCATTGGGTTCTAGGGGTAAGGACCTCCTCTACTGGCGATGGCAGGAGAAAGGAAGCCTGGGAGCCAAAGAGGCATGTTGGGTGGCATGACAGGGAGGGATGTGAGAAGACAGGGCCCTAGAAGCACCTGCACACAGGCCTAGTTCCCATGAAACTCGCTGAGCCAGTGATTCCCATTTTTTGTTGTTCAGTTTAGTTCAGGGAGATTTTTGTCACTTGCCGCCAAGAGACCAGATACATATATTACTGGTGCCTTCCTCGTTCTTTTCCTGCCTATCCCAACCCTTTGCTGGCACACCTCCCCAGAGTGGGTTAACCTCCCTATCCAACCTAGCTCCAGATCCCCATCCAACCTATATTATGTCTTTGTCCAAGAGTGCTAAATTCTGAAGCAGAATATCAACCACTTCACTCTCTCTTGGAGTCTTTCTGTGTAAAGAAGACCAGTCTATTGTCAGTGAAATAGGCTAGCAAATGGGTGCTTGAGAAGTGAAGATACTGTCTCCTTCCTCTCTGTTACATGGAACAGAACATGAACTAGAGACTTCAAAAGGCTTCTTCTCTATTGTCAACAGAAATTTCTGAAGTGACCAGCCATACCTTCCGCCCTCACTTTATAGGGAATATACAGAGTGGCCCAAACACCATTCAGGTGCCGTCACATCTTTCTGAGGAGTCATACCTATTCTAGAAAAGGTGGAGGGGGAACCAAACACACACACACACACACACACACACACACACAGAAAAATGACAGCAACAAATCCACACACATATATCAATAATGACACTGTCAATGGATTAAATGCAAATTTTTAAATATTTTTTTTTATTTTGGGTGGGTATCACTGCCCTCTGGTGGTCTTGGGAGCTACCCAGCTTTGCTTCTGGAGAGCCGCTGCTGGATTTGAACTGACAAGCCCCGCAGTGTGGGCTGCAGTGCCGCACTCAACCATTACGCCACCGGGGCTCAGCCCCTAAATGCAATTTTTTAAAAAAAAGAAAACAAGACTCCTTTCTATGCTGCCTCCAAGAGGCATACCATAAACTCAAAGATGAAAATAGACTATACAAATCAAAGGATGATGAAAAATCTAACAAGCCAATGGCAACCATAAAAAGGCAGGAGTAGCAACTTTAATCTGTGAGAAAATAGACTTCAAAGGCTAATAATATAAAAAGAAGCAAGAATTGGCACTACATAATGATTAAAGGAACAATATGTCAATAACATAAAATCTTAATTAACATACACACCCAATAAAAGACCCTCAATATACACCCATCAAATGCTCACAGAATGGAAAACAGAAATAAGTAGCTCAAAAATAATAGTTGGAGACGTCAACACAACATTGTCAAGGACAGTCAGATTATCAGAAAAGTTAAACAAAAGTTAACCAACCAACTCAAGCTTCTAGACAAACACAGAGCAATCCACCCAACAGCACCACAGTATCCATTCTGTTCTCCTGCCTACAGTGCACACTCCAGAACAGAACATGCTAGGCCACAAGGTAAGCCTCAAAGAATTCACAAAAACTGATATCCTAAAATCCATCTGCTCAGATCATGATGCAATAATACTATAAATGAATGAGGAACATAAAGATGAATACATGGACACTGAACAACAAATACTTAAAAGTGACTGGTTAATAAATCAAAAAATGGATAAAATTAAGAATTTTTGAAACAAACAATAATGATAACTCCTTATATCAGTACCTTTGTGGCATAGCAAAAGCAGGTATCAGAGGGAATTTTATAGCTGTCAACGCACACACGAAAATAGAGAAGACAACCAGAATCTTAAAAAAATACCTCCAACAACTAGAAGGACAATAACATAAACCCTCCAACAACAAGAAAATAAATCATCAGAATCAAAGCAGAAATATATGAATTGGAAAACAGAAAATCAATGTGAGAAGTCAACAAGACAAAAAGGGTTTTTTGTTTTGTTTTGTTTTCAGAAAGGATTAACAAATATGGCAAACCACTGGCAGACTTAAAAAGGAAAAGAAAGAGAAGATCCAGGTTTAAGGTCCTTAATTCTGGAAGGGTGATGTCCCCCTTACAGAAGGGTCCAAAACAGTAATGCCCTAACCCTTTAATACAGTTTCTCATGTCGTGGTGCCCCAAACCATAAAATTTATCTTTGGTGCTACTTTATAACTGCAAATTTGCTACTGTTATAAATACTAATGTAAATATCTGATATGCAGGACATATTTTGTTACAAATTGAACATATTTAAATCATAGTGATTAATCACAAAACAATATAATTATATATTGTGAAATATTTATTTCTAATTACAAATAAATGAAATTTTGTCTTGAAGCATGGTGTAGCATGGGTAACAGTCTTCACATCCGGTACTCATATGTGGGTGTATCTTCATGTGGGTGTACCTGCCTAGAGATAGATAGAGGAGCGGTATCTTGGTTCCTCAGACCATTGAAAATATGTGTTTTCCAATGGTCTTAGGCGACCCCTATGAAAGGACCATTCAATTCCCAAAGGGGTCACAACCCACAGGTTGAGAACCACTGGTCAAAAAGAAGAGGGGAGCTTCTCCGGATTCAGTATAGCACCAATGAAACATACAAGTTTCTTCTAGTTCATTAATGTTTCCTCCCCCGACTATCATGACCTCTGGCTAGACCAGGGCATGTACACTACTACAGATAAGAGTTCCACAGGTAATCCAGGCCAAACAACCTCCTCAGGACCAATAATAAGAATAGAGATACCAAGAAGGTAAGGGGAAGGTGGGGGTGCAGGAGGGAGAGAGGGAGAGCCAATCACAATGATCTACATATAGCTCCTTCCTAGGGGGACAGACAACAGGAAAATGGGTGAAGGGAGACCAATTGATGTAAGAAATTGGGGGGGGAGGGGTTTGTAAATTATAAAGTGAAAAAAAAATTATCAAGTGTTCATGAGAGAGGGAGGGTGGGGTAGAGGGGAAAGGAGGAGCTGATATCAAGGGCTCAAGTAGAAAAAAATGTTTTGAAAATGATGATGGCAACATATGCACAAATGTGCTTGCTTTTAAATCAATAAAGTCAGGGCTGAGCCCCGGTGACGTAGTGGTTGTGCGCGGGACTGCGGCCCACTGGGACAGAGGTTTAATTCCAGCAGTGGGGCTGGGCCTCCTACTCCCACCACCGGAGAGCAGTGATGCCCCCAAATTAAAAAATAAATAAATAAAGTGCTTTTTTTAGAAAAAATAATAAACGTACGTATGATTTCCAGTGAAATCTTAGAGCTAAGGAGCCCAGCTGGTGCAATTGTCTATCCAAAAGGTCAGAGTTTGAACCCATCCTTGGGAGAAAGCCCCGGTGGGTGGGAGCCGTGGAAACTCTCTAAGGTAGCTCTGTTTTGTTGTACAGCGTCACTATGACTAAGGATCGACTTCATGGCATTTAATAACAACAACAATTTAAATATTTTGTATACTATCATTGCATCAATAGAATTCAGCAGATGGGGGGCTGAGCCCCGGTGGCGTAGTGGTTGTGCGCGGGACTGCGGCCCACTGGGATGGAGGTTCAATTCCGGCTCCCAGGAGCAAAGGCTGGGCCTCCTACTCCCACCACCAGGGCAGTGATGCCTTAAAAAAAATAATAAATAAATAAATAAATAAATAAATAAAAGAATTCAGCAGATGGGAGTAACATAGTAAAAAAGAATATAAATTCTTTGGACAGTTTCCATGTTTCATCCATAATGTAATTATAAATGTATAGGAATCAAATGTCACGATAAAAAACTAGCAACGTAAATCATAAACAATTAAAAAAAAGAAAAAGGTGGTGTCACAACAGATCCAAATGATATACAGATTAATAACAGTGCTATGAAAGACTGTATTTCAGTAAGTTTGATCACCTATAAGAAATGGACACATATTTAGAAATACATCATCTAATCGAACTAAAGCAGATGAATGTAGAAAACCTGAAAAGACCCACAACAGAAAAATAGAGAAAGTCATCAAGAAACTTCCGACCAAGAAAAGCCCAGGACCAGATGGTATCCCAGGGAATTCTACCAAGTATTCAGGGAAGAAGTGGCACCAAATCAACACCAACCTCTTCTAGAATCTGGAAAGGGCTAGTGTGTTAGTCTGGGTAGACTAGAGAAACAAATACATAGACGTGCATATGGCCAATATCACAAATGGGGGGGACCCCAAGGGAGGAACCCATTCCCCCTATGTGTTAGTCCGGGTAAACTAGAGGAGCAAATTCATAGACACGCATATGGATATAAGGGAATGGTTTATATACAAAAGGAATGGAACACTGAGAAAGTATCCCAACCCAGTCCAGTTCAAAGTCATAAGTCTGATATTAGCCCATATGCCCGATACCAGTCTATAATGTCTCCTTCCGACTCAGGAAGTCACAGGCCAGTGAGTGCAGAGTCCTGGCTCCGAAAGAGGTCCCCTCATGGCTCATCACTTCCAGGGCTCAGGTTCCATCAACAGCATCCAGAGGTGGCAGAAGCAACTCATCCCTGGCAGGGGTCCTCATGTGGCTCTTCAGCTTCAGAGGTCTGGCTCCATCAGGGCAAAGCCGTGTGGCTTCTCCTCTGGCTCCTCAGGTGCTGCCATCTTGTCTTGTCCATAATTCATTGTCTCTGAGACTAACTCCCAACAACCAGGGAGATAGCTTCTCATCTCCAGGAGGGAAATATGGTGAGATTTTCCAGAAGTCTCAGAAGAAAGCCTTGCCCACACGGATGCCTCATTGGCTACTCAATGGCTATCTCCAGATTGACAGGCTAGACTCCACCCCTACATCTCAATCATGAAATTAACATAAGCACATGACCACCAATCCCTGAAAACAAGAACTAGAGAAGAGTGACCCTTATCATCACTTTTTTTCAATATTGTGTTGAAACCAAGCCAGAAAAATTACAAAATCAAAAGAAATAAAAGGAATAAATGTTGGCAAACAGATGAAGCTCTTGCTACTTGCAAATGATATTTTATGTAGCGAGAACTTCAAGGACTCCACTGTTGGAAACAACTGAGGTATTTTGTAACATTGCAGAATACAAGATCAAAAAGGAGAAATTAATCAGATTCCTATCTACCAGCAAAGAGAGCTCTGAAAAAGGCAAGAAAACAGTACAGTTTATAATAGCCACACAAAAGATGAAATATCTAGGAATTATTAATAATGTCCTCTAACATAAAATGACAGTGAATCTCTAAGGTGAACTAGAGATATAAAGAAGAGATATACATATACATATACATATATATATATACATATGAATGGCTTGGTGGCACACACTTAATTCTAGCCCCAATCTAAGAACAATTTATTCTTAAGACACGGTCCTACTTAAATGCCCACCCTCATGAAGAGATCATGGAAGTGGTACAACGAAATGTAGTGACAAAACTAGACGGTGCCTGGCTATCAGAAGGAATAGTGTCTGGTGCCTTGAAGGCTTGTCTTTGAATAAGACACCATTTAAAAAAAAATCAAACAAATAAAAATAAAATTCAAATCTGAAGGAGAGATTGTTGTCAGAGCTTACATTGTTCACATTTGGTTTGCAGATAGCTATGGGTGACAGTGGAAACCCCAAATCCCTTTGCCAGGTCCACATGTGGATTAAGCCGCCAATGAATCTCCTCTGATTATATACCAGGGATGTAAATAGCCTTGTTAACAGATAGAGTGCATTTTAAAGTCAATTAGAAAGTTGCTTTAGTTTAAAAAATGGGGCCGAGGGTTGTGGCTTATACACGTGGATTAAGTCTTTGACCATAGACTCAGGATGTGATAACCTTACTCTTTCTTATGCAGAATTAAATGCAAAGACTATTGCAGTTACAGTGAGATTAAAATGTAACGCCTTATCATTTGATCTCCCTTTTGAGCCATTTGAAACTTTTCTGGTTCTTAATACGTTCTGCATACTTCTCAATTGAAGTTTTTTTTCTGTTTTACTTTGCTGCTGTTGTTGTTGTTACTATTATTATTTCCTGTGTATGAATCCCAGGAGAGGTAAATGTAGAGACAGTAGCTAGATGAATGATTTCTTGAGGGTATCACAGGGGAGGTTGGGGGAAAGGAGAATTAATAAGGATAAGTGCAAGAATGAAGAAAATTTCCTACAACCGTGGTGATGATTGTGCAATTCTTTTTCATGCGATTGAACATTTGAATTGTATGATATGTGAATTACATGTTAACAAAACTTTTTTAAAAATAATAAATATTTCTGAAGGAGTTATTGTCTCAGAAACCCAGAGAGGTCTTTCCACGCTGTCCCTGAGAGGGTGGCTACGAGGCGGAATCCATGGCGATGAGTTTGCTTATTTTTCTTTTGCGATTTGGTTGAAAGTTTACGGAATACACTGTTTTTAATTCACTAATTCCTAAGGGAGTTCTGGTGGTATAGTGGCTATCTCTTGGGCTGCCAACCCCAGGGTCAGCAGTTCAAATCCACCAGCTGCTCTGCTGGAGAACGATGAGTCTTTCTGCTCCCCTGAAGAACTGCAGTCTGGGAAACCGAAGTGGCAGGTCTCCCCTGTCCTACATTAGCACTGTGAGTCAATTGCAGGGAGAATTCAGACTCGTTTTCTTTCGAGAAATTGGTTGTAATCTCAATATATCAGCACTTTCTCCTTCCTCCACGTAGTTACCGTTTCCATTCATCCTTCTTCCCCACTGCTTCCTGTTTTCTGAACTTTGCCCCAGGGCACCTGCTTCTCTTTTGCTTCTGTATGGTTGATTACTTTAAGAAGTTCATGTCATAGGCCTGTCTACTGTTTGACAGAAATTTGAGCCACATGGGGTGAGTTCATCTCCAGGCTTAAAGGGTGTGTCAGGGCCATCATTTGCAAGATTTCGCTTGTCTATCAGATCAGTGAATTTGGTCTCCCCCACAGCTACACCCCACCCCTTGTTAAATTCCCATCCTTCCATTGTTTTAAAGTATAAAAAAGATCCCATCTCAAATATAATTTAAGGAGATTGCGATGCTAGGCACCTCAGTTGTTGTCCATAGGGAACTAGAAGATTCCAGACCTCTGTCGTTGATTGGGGTCCCAAAATAAACCTTGACAATATTACATTGGCCTCCTCTGCTTAATGATTTACCTTCTCTTCCCTGCCACCTCTGGTAACTTTCAAAAATTGTTTTTCTGTGTAAACTTTTTGTTGACTTTTTAAAATAGTGGTCTCATACCTTTTGTGATTAACTAATTCTTGTTAGTTATGTTCTCTATGTTCAATCATATTATGAGGTATCTTGCAGATTAATCCTTATGAACGAATGATGACGTACAACATTCCATTGTATGCTTTGTTTACCCATTCACCCATTGATGGGCACTTAGACTATTTCCATCCTTCAGTTATTGTGATAAAATGTGAGCATGTATCTTTGTGGAATGAATGTTATTTCTCTTGGACATACACCTAGCAGTGGGATTTTGTAATCATGCAGTATTTTCCACTTCCCATTTTTAAGCAAGCACACCACGAGTTTTCTCAGTGGTGTTGCTATTTTATAGTCCCTCCAGGACTATGTGAGGGTTCCCGTCTCTCCATATCCCAAGTAGCAGAATTTGCTGTTGTTTAATTTTTACTGTTTTTTTTTCTCTCTGGGAGAAAGATGATGGCTGCTTTCATAAAGATTTGTAGACTTAAAAACTTGAAGGATCATTATGAGTCAGAATCGACTTAATGGCATTAGGCTTTTCCTTGTCCTTTTTGGTGTAGGGTTGTTGTGACTTGGAATTGACTTCCAGGCTGTAGGTTTGGGGTTTCAATGGCTAATGAGCTCAAACATTTCTCCCATGAGTGTGCTGGTAGCAGGGTCATATTCTTTGATGAAGCGTCTGTTTCTGACCTCAGCCCAGTTTTTAATTTTAATACTTTTATTGGTGAGGCACTTGAACTTTCTATAAATTTCAGAAATTAGTCCTGTGTCTAGTATGTTGTTTCCAATTCCCCCACGCACCAAGTCTATAGGGTTTTATTTTTTGACTCTTTTGGTGAATTGTTTTGTTGTACATAAAAGTATTTCATTTCTAGGCAGTCCCAGATATTTGGTTTAGTAGTGGTGTTCACAGTTTTCTTTTTATTGTCTCCTCTGGTGGGAGTGGGAGGCCCAACCTCGCTCCTGGAGAGCTGCTGCTGGATTTGAACCGCCAAGCCTGTGGCCCACAGTCCCACACTCAACCACTGTGCCACAGGTCTCAGCCCCAGGTTTCTTTTCTTTTCTTTTTTTTTTTTTTTGGCATAACTGCCCCTGGTGGTGGGAATAGGAGGCCCAGCCTTGCTGCTGGATTTGAGCCTCCAACCCAGTGGGCCGCGGTCCCGCGCACAACCATTACACCACCGCCCAGTTTTCTTTATACAAGTTTTTGAATCTCTGGTAAGATTTCTTTGTAAGTACTTCATCTTTGGGGTGGCAATTTTAATTGGTATTGTTTTCCTGGATTCACTTCAGAACTTTCTTTGTGAACAGAGAGGAATCCAACTGAGTTTTGTATGCTGACTTTGAACCCTGTCATTTTGCTAAATCCTTCATTAGCTCTGGTAGTTTCTGGCTGCGTCTCTCGGATTTTCTATGTACAGGATCATGTCATCTGCCAGTAGAGACTGTTTTACTTCTCATTTGCTTTTTGGATTCCTTTCCGGGGTCTCCCCACTGCTTGTCTTACTGCCTTAAATAAGACTTTAAGACAATGTTGCATAAGAGTATAGGACCAGCCCCACCAAGAGACACAATGTCCCTCTCTAACCATAGTGCTGTGGGGACACCTCTGGAGACACAGTGAGGGAATTGTGCCCAATTTGACCCCATCACACTGGGGTGAAACATTAAGGACGTGCAACAGAGCCGCAAGGGGAGCAAAGTGATGACATCCCTGGGGACACCAAAAATAGACTTTGGAGACAAAATGTGGCACTACATCAGACTCAACTGGAACACTCTTAAAGGTCAACAAACGGACCTTGGACTATTTATAGTCCTTTCCATTTTTTTGTCAGTGGCTTTCTTTTTGTTGTTGTTCTGTTGTTGTTACTGTTTGGTTGGTCTTGACTTCCTTTGTTGTTTTATTTGCCTTTCCTGGATTTTTGTGCTTATTACTGTATCCGCATGTCTATCTAGCTAAGATAAGTGGGACAAGTAATTTGGAGATGAAAATAACAGGACCATTGGTTCCAGCAGGGGGTGGGGTATGAGAGAAGGGGAGGTGGGAGAATGAAGTGTGTGTGTGTGTGTGGGGGGGGGGGGGTTGAACCAACCCAGGGACAAGGGAACAACAAATAAACTAAAATCGATGGAGAGAAGAGTGTTGGCTGTCTAGTGATAAGGGATAACCTTATGTGCTTCCCTTTTACAGGGGTCTGTTTTCTGTCTCCATTAAGATTAATGTTGGTCATTCATTTTGTATATATGCTTTTAATTTTGCTTTGGACTTACTCTTCTATTCTTATTTTGCTAAGCATTTTTATAAAGAGTGTATGTTGGATTTTGTTAAGTACCTTTTCTGCATTAATCAATAAGTTCATGTGGTTCTCTACTTTTATTGATGTGTGGGAATCTGTTCATTTCTTTCCAATGTCAAAACATCCTTACATACCTAGCATTTATCTCACTTACTCCGAATGAATGACCGCTTTGATGTAATTGAGAATTTGGAAGATTGTGCAGCTATGCTCATGTGACTATCACTATATACGTTTCTTTTTGTCTTAGCCTGGTTTGGGTATCAGAGTTATGTTTACTTTATAAAATAAATTCAGAGGTATTCCAACTTTTCTATTTGAGTAAAATTGGTATCAACTCCTTTGAATATTTGGTAAAATTTGCCACTAAAGTTATCTTGGCCAGAAACTTATTTGGGGGGAGTCTTTCCAACCTATTCAATATCTTTTTTTTTTTTTGGCTGGGTACAGTGTACTTTATTGATGGTACCTAACAGGATCGGACTTGCTAAGCCCTTCCCCTTCCTACAGGGGGTCTGAATGGAATATTCTCAGTATGTTTGGGGATGGAGTTGGGGCATAGACTCCCCAGCAGCGAAGGGCATCTCTTCCTCTAGTGCTGTTGCTGGGGCTGGTGGTCCAGGAGGCTCTTACTCCTTTGAGGCCATGTGGACCATGCAGTCCACCACTCTCTTGCTATAGCCAAACTCATTGTCATACCAGGAAATAAGCTTGACAAAGTGGTCATTGAGGGCAATGCCAAGCCCAACATCAAAGGTGGAACAGTGGGAGTCACTGGAGTTACAGGAGACAACCTGGTCCTCGGTGTTGCCCAGAATGTCCTTCAGGGGACAATTGGCTGCCTGCTTTACCACCTTCTTGATGTCATCGCCCTTAGCAGCTTTCTCCAGATGGCAGGTGAGATCCACGATGGACACATTGGGGGTGGGAACATGGAAGGTCATGCCAGTGAGTTTCTCATTCAGCTCTGGGTAAACTTACCCACAGCCTTGGCAGCTCCAGGAGAGGCCGGGATGATGTTCTGGGTGACCATCATGCCAGAGTTTCTTGAAGGTGCCATTCACAGTGTTCTGGGTGGCAGTGATGGCATGGGCTGTGGTCATGAGTCCTTCCAGGACGCCAAAATTGTCATGGATGACCTTGGCCGGGGGGCTAAGCAGTTGGTGGTGCAGGAGGAAATGCTGACAATTTTGAAGTAGTTGTCATACTTCTCCTGGTTCACGTCCATCATGAATATGGGGGCATCAGCAGAAGAGGCAGAGATGACCACCCTCTTGGTACCGCCCAAAGGGTTGTGGAGACACCAGCGGACTCCACGACATACTCAGCACCAGCCTCGCCCCACTTGCTGTTGGCAGGATCTCGCTCCTGGAAGATGGAGATGGGCTTCCCATTGGTGAAAAGCTTCCCTTTCTCAGCCTTGACGGTGCCACTGAACCGGCCATGGGTGGAATCACACTTGAACATGGAGACCATGTAGTTCAGATCAAAGAAGGGGTCATTGATGGCAACAATTTCCACTTTGCTAGACTGGAGAGAAGCCCTGCAGGCCAGGCGTCCAATGCACCCAAACCCATTCACTCCGACCTTTACCATCGAGTCTCTGGGAGGCGGCTGGGACTGCACGGGAACGGGAAGAGGCGGCTGCCTGTCGCTCAAGGAGGAGCAGAGAGCTTCAATTTCTTCTCTTCTAATGTAACTGTGCAAATTTCCTACCTTAGGCCATGGCAGTTTGGGTATATAGTGTGCTTCTAATATGTCTACTTTGTTTCTAAGCTTTCAGATTTGTTGGAATATTTCTGTGTGTTGTTCGGTGCCATCGAGTCCGTTCCAACTCACAGCAAACCCAAGAACAAGAGAACAAAGCACGGCCCAGGTCCTGTGCTGTCCTCACAATTGTTCCTATGCTTGAGCCCATTTCTGCAGCTACTATGTCAATCCATGTGATCAAGAGCCGTACCCCTTTTCACTCCCTCTCTACGTAGTCAAGCGTGATCTCCTTTTCCAGGGACTGAGCTCTCCTGAGAACACATCCCAAGAATGAGAGATAAAATCCCACCATCCTTGCCTCTCAAGAGCATTCTGCCTGCACTTCTTCAACACGTGCATTTGTTCTTTTGGCAGTGCACAGCACCTTCAAGACTCTTCAGCAGCAGCATCATTCGAAGGCATCAATTCCTCCTTGGTCTTCTTCATTGATGTGCAACTTTTACGGGGATATGAGGCAACCGAAAATACCATGATTTGGGTCAACAGCATTTTAGTACTTACAGTAACACCCTTGCTCTTCTCCATTTCAAGGAGGTCTTGTGCAGCAGATTTACCCAATGTAATGTGTCATTTGCTCTCTTAACTGCTGTTTTCAGAAGAATTGACTGTGGATCCAAGCTAAACAAAATCCTTAACTGATGTTTGCTCTCCATTTCTCATGATGGTAGCTATTGGTCCAGTTTTGAGGATTTTGATTTTCTTTGAGTTGTAATTCATATTGAAAGAGGCGATCTTTGTTCTACATCATTAAATGCTTCAAGTCTTCCTTACCTTTAGCAAGCAAGCATATTGTGGGTAGTTAACAAGTCTTCTGGCAATCCTGATGCCACATTTTTCTTCATATAAGCCAGGTTTTCTGATTTTCACAGCAGTCAGTTGAGTAAGTATGGTCAAATGATACAACCCTGACCAACCTCTTTCCTGATTTTAAATCATACAGTATTCCCTTATTTTCCTCTCACAACTGCCTCTTGTGTACAAGTGTACAAGTCTCTCAGGTACAATGAACTATTCCAAAATTTCCATACTTCTCAAGGCTATCCAAAGCTTGTTATGGTCTACACGGTCAAATGCCTTTCCATAACACAAGAGGAACACAAGAGTAAATATCTTTCAGCTAAGATCCATGCGTTATCAGCAATGACACCTTTTGTTCCTCTTCTCAATCCAATCTGAACCTCTGGCAAATCCCTATAAATGTACTGCTGCAACAATTGTCAGGTCATCTTCAGCAAAATTTTATTTGTTTGCATGTAATATTAATGATGATGCTTTTGTATAGATTCATTGAGTCACCTTTCTTTGGGAAGAGTACAAATAGAGATCTTGTTCAGTCAGTTGGCTTGGTAGCTTCTTCCAAATTTCCTGGTATAAATGAGTGAGTGCTCCCAGTGCTTCATCAGCTTGCTGTACATTTCCATTGACAGTCCATCAGTTCTCAGAGCCTTACGTTTGGCTTCAGTGTAGCTTGGGCTTCTTCCTTTGGTATCATTAGTTCTTGATCATATACTGAAGTGGTTGGATGTTGACGAGCTCTTTTTGGTATAGGAACTTCATGTATTCTTTCCATCCTTTTTGGATTCTTTCTGCATCGTTCAACATTTTGCCCATGGAATTTTTCAATATTGAAACTTGAGGCTTGAAGTTTTTCATAAGTTCTTTCTTGTATAAAAATGCTGAACTTCTTCCTCTTTTGGTTTTTGAACTCAAGGTCTGCGCGTTTCATCATATTTTATATTGTCTTCTGTTTTCTATTCGTCTCTTTGACATAATCACTTGTTCCATTTGCCTTAGCTACTCTATGATTCAGAACAGGTATCAAAATCTCTTCTGAAACCATGTCAATCTTTTCTTTCTTTCTTGTCTTTTTTTTTGGGAGGGGGGCATCACTGCCCTCTGGTGGGAGTAGGAGGCCCAGCCGCTGCTGTATTGGAACCACCAACCCAGTGGGCTGCAGTCCCGCACACAACCACCACGCCACTGGGGCACAGCCCCCTTTCTTCTCTTTTTAATGACCATTTGCTTTCTTCATGTATGATGTTCTTAAGACTATCCCACAGTTCATCAGGTCTCTGTCATTATTGACTCAAAAATGCTCTAGAGTTATTCTCAAAATTCAGGTGGGATATACAGAAGCTGCTCTTTGGCTCCCATGGATTTGTTTTCATCATCTTCAGCTGCACACTGAAGGTACATACGAGTACATTGAGATGCTGGCTTCATTTAGCTTCTGATAATGAGCTTCTTCACCGATTCTGCCGACAGATATAGCCAATTTTATTTCTGAGTATTCCATCTGGGGGTCTGTGCATATACTTTCCTTTCGTGTTGTTCCAAAAGGGTATTTTCTATGAATAAGTCATTTGTTCTGCAAAATTCTATCGAGAGACCACCAGCTTTCTTTCTAACCCTGAGGCCATATTTTCCGTCTATTGTTCCTTCATTTGTTTCCGACTTTGCATTCTACTTGCCAGTACTTATCAATGTATCTTGATTGCATTTTTGATAAATGTCACACTGAAGGCTTTAGAAAATTATTCTATCTCTTCATCTCTGGCTTTCACGGTTAGCTCATAAATTTGAACAACAGTTTTGTGTGTGTGTGTGGTGTATTTCTCCCTTCTTCAGTACTAGTCACTAGGTGTATGGGCATAGAAAACCATGCTTTTCACCACTGTGCAGAGTAAGGCTAGGATCATACTCCTTTGTCACCAATTACCAATGTGGGTGCAGTTTCAGCTACAGTCTGGGTGAGTTGAGCCACTTATCTCCTTCTTGTCCCAAGCAGAACACCACTTGCAATAATTGGCCATGCTATACCAGCTGGTAGTTCACTGCCCATATTCTTCCTTGATCAGGGTTGTTGTTGTTGCTGTTGTTGTTGTTTTGGGGGGGGCAGTAGGAGGCCCAGCCTTGCTGCTGGATTTGAACCCCCAACCCAGTGGGCCTCAGTTCCGCACACAACCACCATGCCACCAGGGCTCAGCCCCCTTGATCAGGGTTTTTGTTCAATCTCTTCCACTAATAGGTATTTTCCTTTCTGTCTTATTCTTTCTTTCAAAGATCTGGGTCCACATTTTTTGCACTTACTTTCAGGACTTTGCTGCAGACCATCTGCATAGTGTATCTGTGTAGACTACCATCTTGAATCCTACCCATTAGATAACTTTTTTAGTTAAGTGTAATCCGAAGAAGCCTTTTAGTATATGTGCTGCGGAATCAAGCACAATCCAAAGAAGCCTTACAGCAGCTTTCCATCATTGACGGACTGTGATCCTAGGTGGTTTGTTAAGAGTTCAGCTGTAACCATAAGGTTGGCAAATCCAGAAGTCCACTCAGAGGTGGTTCATAAGAAAGTCTCGTGACTGACATCCTCCAACCCAGTGAATGAAAATGCTCGGGGGCACAGGGATATTCTAGCGCACAGGGATTCTCTGTGAGTTGGAAATGACTTCACAGCAACAGACTTTTGTCTCTTTTGATGCGGGTTTGAGAATATCATATCTTTGTGGCCCTAAATACAAATATTCAATCCTTCATTCACAAGGTTATAAAATCGACCTGAAAAATTACTCCCACTGGTGGGGCCTGTGATCTTCCTGCATTCAGCATCATCGCATGTATTTCATGAGTCTGAAGAGAACGTCATAGATTGGTGTCAGACATATGGGTTAATATCAGACTTATGAACTTGATCTGGACTGGACTGAGATGTTTTCTCAATATTCAACTGCTCTTATATGTAAAGCTCTTTCTTTTCTTTTCTCTTTTGTGGATTAGAATTTTATTTTGTGGTGGTAACAGAATATAGTTTATTTCAGGTTCATTCCTGGGAGTTCATTAAAACTTCTTTATTTTCCCCAAGCTCTCATACACAAAAAATTTACTCAGCATCTGAGACTATATATGTAGTTAAAATACAGTAGAAAAATGTTCATACACAAACCACACTCACGGAAATACCACTTCTAAAACAACAAAAATTAAATGTGGTTTCCTCTGCTACTTAGCTTTAAAATCATGGACACATTAAGAGGCTGAAGTGTCTTGTTACTTCTGAAGCACGTGGTTTTGAATCTCTCCTCTGGTTCTTCTACACTTGTGAGATGAGAGTTACATCACAGAGCTAATCATGCCCAGGATGCTTGCTTTCAGGGTAATAAGAACCCCTTTGTGCAAGCACCCATTCATCAGCACACAAGGCATTGCCTAACCCGCCCTAAGCTTTTGTTGTGGGCTCAGGATACAAGATTGCATCTGTAAGCCAGTTTATGTGCAGAGTGGTGACCTTTCTGAAGCATAACTAGAACCATGTGATGCATGAAGCTTGCCAACCCTCACTTATTGCCAATAATTAAGTTGGATGATATGGAGAAATAGAAATGTCCTTTCCTTCAGAGTTCTGAAAAAAGACTTTGAAGTCTGTGGCTTCTGGCACAGTCCTGTGGCTGGCTTGCGTCTACGACTTTTGATCACTGGATAACCATCTATTAAAACTGAAATAAAATATTTTGCTCAAGTAATCCCTGGTGTTTGTGTTAGCAATAATAGACATGGTCTCACGATAAGATTATAAGTAAGAAAATGTAAATGTCAAAGACACTAGGAGCCAAAGATGTACATGCTATGGATCAAATTTCAATTCACTATATTTGATGTTCTTAAGCAATAAAACTATCATGAACCCATGACTTAATATTTCCAGTATCCAAACAGAACAATTGTGAAAGGCTTAGGACAAATGTGCTGCAACTATTACATGAATAATAAGTGTGTGAAGCATAAAGTTTTTGTAAGTTATACAAATTCTAGCGGAGCCGAATGGTAATTAACCGTAGCAGCAACAATGAACATTATGTTTGAGAAACACTGAGCACAGCTCCAGCGCTGCTGTGTCATGAATGTGACGCCCAACTGCTGTTCTAGGACCCATATGGGCCGTCCACCCTCAAAGTGGCCTCACTGTGGAGGGTCTGTTTTCAATGGCTTTTTCTTTTTGTTTGTTTTTGGTTTTTTGTTGTTTTTGTGGGCATTACTGCCCTCTGATGATCATGGGAGCTACCCAGTGCTGCTCCTGAGAGCCGCTGCTGGATTTGAACCGCCAAGCCTGTGGGCTGCAGTCCCGCACTCAACCATTTACGCCAGCGGGGCTCAGCCCCCTTTTTTTCTTTTTGTTTCCTTTTCTATTTATTTATAGAGAACATTTACAAATCTGTTGTCTTGTTTTGTCTTTTTCTTTAAAGATCATTTTACTGGGGCTCTTACAGCTCTTTTAACAATCCATACATTAATTGTATCAAGCATATTTTTATATCTGTTGCCATCATTATTTTCTCGACATTTACTTTCTATTTGAGCCCTTGGTGTCAGTTCCTCTTTTTTCCCCTCCTTCCCCCCAGCCCACCCTTGGGCCCCCTTGATAAATTATAAATTATTATGATGTTCCTATCTTACACCAACCACTGTCTCCCTTCCCCCAGGGTTTCTGTTGCTCATACTGCTGGGGGGGGGGGGGGAGTGGTTATGTGCTGACCACTGTGATAGGTTCATTGTAAGAGATTCCCCCTTCCTCCCCATGCCTCCTCATCTTCCCCCTGCTTTTCTGTATTGCTACTGACATTTCTGTTCCTGAGGGTTTTATCGGACCTGGATGCCATGTGTTGTGAACTCTTATCTGTACCAATGTACATGCTCCAGTCTACCCCAGAGTGAAAGGCAAGACTGACATCGTGATAGCGGGGGATGAAGAAGCCTCAAGGAATGAGAGAAATATTGTGTGTCTCATCAGTGCTATTCTGTGCCCTGGTTTACTCATCCTTCTCTTGTGACCCTTCTGTGAGGGAATGTCCCATTGTCTACAGATGGGTCTTGGGTCTTTGCTCCAACTCCTCTTATTCGCAACAATAGGGTTTTTGTTTGTTTGTTTGGAGTTTTCTGATGCCTGTTATCCAGTCCCGTTGATATTTCATGATTGCACAGGCTGGTTTGCTTTTTCCACGTGGCCTTGCTAGATGGCCACTAGTTTATTTATTTATTTATTTAGTTTGTTTTTTGGGGGGCCTCACTGCCTCTGGTGGTCGTGGGTGCTACCCAGTGCTGCTCCTGAGAGCCGCCGCTGGATTTGAACCGCCAAGCCCGCGGGCCATAGTCCCACACGCAACCACTTATGCCACCGGGGCTCAGCCCAGGCCACTAGTTTAACTTCAAGCCTTAAAGACCCTAGATGGACAGCCAAGCACCATCAGCTTCCTTTACATTTACTTGTACACCCATTTTGTCTTCAGTGATTGCCCTGGGAGGGTGTACATCACAGAATGCCAGGTTATTAGAACAAGGTGTTCTTTCATTGAGGCAGCGCTTGAGTCTACCGCTTTTCTTTAGCTACACGTTAACCTAAAGATTATTTTGTGTCACAAGCAAGGGTCAGTTACACATTCAACTAATTTAGCAGAGTATGTCTGATTCTCTAACATATTTTGGAAAGAACAGATCAGCAAATTTATAAATAATTCATTTTACTTTTGTTGTTTAGAATACAAAGGAACTTTAAAAAGCATATGAAAAAATGTAATTGAGAGAGTATGCAAATTTTCCACAGACTGTTTGAAGTCTCCTCACATACACAGAAGAACATATACCAATTTAACAATTTCAACATGTACAATGCAGTGACATTGATTACGTTCTTTGAATTATGTAACCATCTTCACCCTCCTTTTCGGAGTTGTCCCTCTTCCATTAACCTAAACTCACTGGCCCCTAAATTTCCTATGGAACCTTTCGAATTACTGTAATCAATAGGATTTCCTATCACTAGATCTTAGGAGAGTGCAATGCTCGAGGCAGACATTCCTCACTTGTTAAACTGAACTCTTCTTTGCTTCTAAGAAGACTTCAAGGGATAGTTTTAGTTTAAGGTTGAAGAATTATTTCATAATAATAGGTTCAGAACTCCAGTGGCGCAATCAGCGCGCGGTACTTATACAGGATAATAGGTTCAGAGGTTCACCTAGCTTCTCTGGCTTCAGAAACTATGGATTCCATGATAATTTGAGACTTCGTTCTGCATTTCCCCCTTTTCAACAAGATTCTTTAATAAAATTATTACTCAAAATATTCAGTAGCTGCGCACTTCCCAGTTCATCCAATCTCGTGCCAAGAGAGCCAGTAGATCAATGTGAGGCAGCTGGTCACCCATTCCATCTCCCGTTCCTCTTCCTGACTCGTGCAAATAGAGAACAACTGCACCTTGGATAGCTGCTTGCGAGCTTTTCAGAGCTCAGGCACTGCGTGATGAGGTGGAAAGTAGAACACACTAGACCAATTAACTAAACTTTCAAACCAAAGAGCCCAATCCCTTGAGGTGCGGGTTGTACACGGAGAACCTCAGCAATGACTCTCTTGTTGTTACAATGTTCACACTGCTTTTGTCAGTTTTTTTTACCAAGTGTGCAACTCAATGGCACATGTACACTAACTTACTGTTGCACTCTTTTACTGTCATCTTACCTTTAATCAATGTGACTTTTCCATTACCATAAATTGAAATGCGAAGGTTTAACAAGCAATAATTCCTCTCTTTCCTTTAGCTCCTGCCCTTAGTAGCCACTAATAGACATTGGTCTCTATACATCAACTTGTTCTTACGTTTTCATGTAAGTGAAGTCACACAGTGGTTTCCTTTTTGCAATAAATTCAAAAGGAATTATTACATGGTGTCTTCAAACTTATGTCCATAGTGTAATGTTCCTCCTGGCTGAGTAATATCCTATTGTGTGAACATGTACCACATTTTGTTTATCTGTTCACAGGTTGATGAACATTTAGGAGTTTCCACCTTTGGGCTCTTTTAAATAGTTCCTGCACACTTTAGTGAATAGTACATTGGTGTACAAGTCTCTGCTTTCAAGTCTTTAGGTTACAGTGAAACCGCTAGGTCATAAGGTAGTTCTTTTTTTAGTTTTCTAAAGAACCACCACACTGCTCCCCACGTGGATGTACGTTATTGTTAAGAGCGCTTACAGCGCAGAAGTCTCAGAAACCTAAAGGGCAGTTCTACTCTGTCATAGAGGCTAGCTGTCTGTTGGAATGAAATTGATGGCAGTGAAATACATTTTTATATTCCCATCAGTACTGGATAAGCGCTCTAATTTCCTGGCATCTCAATGACATTTGCTATTTTCTATTTTAATGTATCTTATCATCCACAAACCAAAAAACCAAAGTAACAACAACAACAACAACAACAAAAACCCTCATGGCCATCAAATCAATTTCAACTTAGAGCAACAAAGTAGATCTTCTTCCCCTGTGTGTTTCAGAGACTGTATCTTTCAGATGTTTTCTGGTGATGTGTATCGGGGAAGAGGGCACTAGACCTTTTAAGGGAGCATTACGTTTATTTATCTCCACCGGGAAGGAGGGTACCAAACTTAAACCCGGTGTTTCAGGATGTCTTTGAATGCTGCCTGACAGCATGGAGTGGGGAGCCAGGGGAGGGGGCTGAGGGCCCAATCCCAACTACACAGACAGCCGCCTCTCCCCAACCCCAGGGAGAATTTGCTTTGGAGGACAGCACTGAGACTGCAGCTCGGGGAGAGGGGCATGGCTGCACTGTAGGAAAAACCCAAGTGTACAATGGGTTTTCTCTTTCTAAAAAAGGTGAACTATTGATTGATGACAAACCTCATGCTGGACATCCATCAACTTCCCCAATGGACCTGGCGGGTGCTCACGATCCATCCCTCGCTCTCTTGTTCGTACATCTTAATAACCACTTTGACAGAGGAAGCCTCCTTCTATTGGTTCCTCATGTTGCGGGGAGAGGAAGAAGACCAACCAGTTCCTGCCACACAGCATGGTTCTACAGTTAGCCCCAATCAACAGACACTTCTAGAAAGGTACTTAGTGAACCTGTATGTAAATCCAAGTCAAGAGGTGCACAGAAAGGAAGGGGATTTCTTTTCTGTTGGTGGGTAAACCTGAGGGGGCAACCTGCCATTGGGAAAACGGTTGACATTATAAATAAGCATATAAATAAGTGAACATCATAAATAAATTGCAACGCTTCCTCTTTCATTTCCAATTTTGATTATTTGGATATTGTCTCTTCTTACCTTTGTAGTCTAAGCAAATGCTTAGCAATTTTGATGATTTTACAAAGAACCAACTTCTTGCTGTGTCGATTACCTTACTTTTCTGTTTTACAAACCACACATTTGCTCTTTATTATTTTAATTTTGCTTGATCAATTCTCATAGAAGGAAAGCGTAGGACTGCCCTTGTGGGTTTCTGAAATGATATCTGTTTACTGAAGTAGAAAGTCTCATATTTTTCCTATGAAGGTGCTGGTGGCTTTGAACTGCTAACCTTGCAAGTAAAAAGAAATCAGTTTCCCACTTCAAAGAAAGAAGTTGCTGAGAATATTATGCACACCTTCCAAACATGATCAGATATTGAAGGCCTAATGAATGGAAGCCTGAAGGTGGGCCCCTCTGGTCAGAGGGCAGTCCACATGTGACAGAGGAGCAGTTGCTGTTTGAGAGGGGGAGTTGACCATCTGGACATGAGTTGGGTAAAGCCTACAAGAGTGGAGTCTTCAAGACCAGTATTGACTGATGAAGCATGACTCCAGGTGAGGAGGAGGCGGGGAAATCTAATGATCAGAACTTGGCATGTATGAAGTATGAATCTTAGAAAATTGGAAGGCATCAGAAATGAAAGAGAATTCCTAAAAATCCACATATTGCAGGCATTAGTGGGTTGAGATGAACTGGTACTGAGCAATTTGAATGAGAAAAGCATATGACTTACTATGCTGGGAATGACATAATCAAGAAGAATGGGACAGTATTTGTTGCCAAAAAGGACATTGCAAAATCAGTCATAAAGTAAAATGCTGTCTGATAGTGTGATATCTATCTGTCTCCAGGGAAATTCAATATGTACAACTCTTATTCAAATGTATGCACCAACCAAAAAAAGCTTGTGATGAAGAAATTGAAGAATTCAACTAACGTCTTCAGTCTGAGATTGATCAACCATGCAATCAAGATGCATTAGTAATTATTAACGATTGGAATACAAAATTTAGAAGCAAAGAGGAAGGAATAGTATTTGGAAAATATGATCTTGGCGATAGAAACAACACTGGAGACTGCATGATAGAATTTTGCAAGACCGACGACATGCTCAATACTTTTTTCCAGAAATATAAAAGGCAACATACTTATCGAGATTGAATCACAGGAATCAAATTAATTGCATCTGTGGTAAGAGAAGACAGAGAAGCTCAGTAACTGTAGCTAAAAGCAAACCAGGAAACATCAATCGCTCAGGTGTAACTTCAGTTTAAAGCTGAAAATTTCTGTAAATGTTAACAAAAGGCAAAATACAACTTAAGGACTAACCCCACACACACACACACTGAATTTAGAGAACATCTTATGAAGAGACAGGATACACTGAACACTAACAACCGAGAACCTGGAGAGCTGTGGAAGGACATCAAGAACCGCGTTCATGAAGAAAGTGAGAGGCCATTCAAAACAAAAACAGAGGTGCAGCCCAGCACAGAGGACACCCAAGACTTCAAGGTGGTGTCTGTCGTACCCCTAAAAGAGAAGTGCCTCTTGGATGTCAAGATCAGAGCTGCCCAGTTAGGTGCTGATATGGGACTTCACCCTGATGGGCATTGCCCACACCATTCAGAGAAGTCACGATCTGTATTACATGTACATCCACACGAGCAAGGAGAGCATCTCCCATGTGCACCACTGAGAAAGCTGGGGGAAGGGTGTCGCCTGCTTCCCTGGCCTGGCCACTTGTCCTTTCCCCCTGCCCTGAGAAAGGACCATTCTCTACACTGAAAACATGTGCCCCATAGAAAATGACACATTTGTGTGCTGGGAAAAAAAGAAAGAAAGAAAGAAGTAAAGAAAGAAAAGATCAAAGCAGATACAAGAAGACAGTATCTAGGGCAAATAAGAAAAATGAGAACAGAAGAGTTGAGCAGAAAATTCAAAGGGCAGCTCTAGATGACAAAGCAAAGTATTATAATGAAATGTACAGAAACCTAGGGTTAGAAATCCACACCTGAAGAGCATGTTCAGCATAATTTAAGCTGAAAGAACTGAAGATAAAACTCCAAGCATCAAGCTGCAACACTGAAAGATTCTGTGGGGAAAATATTGAATGATAAAAGGAAGATGAAAAGAATCCACGGAGTCACTGTACCAAAAAGAACTAGGTGACATGCCACCATTTTAGAAGGTAGTACTGGAGCAAGAGTCAGTGGTACTGCAGGATGAAGTTCAAGCTGGACACAAAGCATTAGCCAAAAACAAAACTCCAAGGATCAAAGAACATCAATGGAAATGTTTGGACAACCTGATGAATCACTTAAAGCACTTATTTGTCGATGCCAGAGCTGTGTGGAGGACAGCTTCTTCACTGGAAGAGATTGATATTTACGCATTTTAAAGAAAGGTGAACTAACAGCATGTTCAAATTATAGAACTGATATCACATGGAAGCAAAAATTTGCTAAGATCATCCAATAATGGTTGCAGCAAGACATTGACAAGGAACTGGCAGATTCTGAAGAGATATAAGGGAACAAAAGATATACTTGCTGAAGTCACATGGATCTTGGCTGAACGTAGAGAATACTAGAAAGATATTTACTTGTGTTTTATTGACTGTGCCGAGGAATTTGTCCGTGTGGATCATAAGAAACGATGGATAGCCTTGAGAAGACTGGGCATCCCCAAACACTTCATTGCCCTTATGTGAAACCAGTGTATGTATCAAGTGGCAGTTGTGGAACAGAATAAGGGAATGCTACATGCTTAAAATCAGGAAGCGTGTGCGACAATGCTATATCCTCTTCCCATACTTATTCAATCTATAGGCTGAACCATCAAGCTGAATTATATGAAGAAGAATGTGGCAGCAGGTTTGGAAGGCTTGTTAACAACCTGGCATATGCAGTTGACACCACCGTGTGTGCGGAAAGAGGTGAGCTTGAAGACTTGCTGATGAAGGGCAAGGATTGCCGTCTTCAGTATGAATTATAACTCAATATATAGAAAACCCGAATATTCAAAACTGGACCAGTAGGCAGCATCATGATAGATGGAGAAAAGATTGAAATGATCGACTATTTCATCTTTCTTGGATCCTCAATCAGTGCTCGCGGAAGTAGCAAAGGCTAAATGGTGAATTGTGCTGGGTAAATCTGCAGCTGACTATTGAAAAGCAAGGATGTTACTTTGAGGCTTAGGATACGTCTGACCCAAGCCCTGGTATTTTCAATCTCTTCATATGCATGTGAAAGGTGGACATTGAATAAGGAAGACTAAAGAAGAGTCCATTCATTTGAATTATTGTGATGGTGAAAAATATCGAAGGTACAGTGGACTGCCAGAAGAACAAATAAATCTGTTTTGGGAAAAGCACAGCCAGAATGCTTCTTTAAATCAACGGTGGCAAAACTCTTTCTCATGCACTTTGAAAGTGCTGTCCGGGGAGACTAATCCCTGGAGAAGAACTTCATGTTTGATAGAGGAACAGCACAAAAGAAGATCTTCAAAAAGGTGGATTGACATCAACAGCTCCAATATAAGAACAATTATATTTACATTTTATACCACAGTACCAGGTAGTGTTTAGGCCTGCTGTACATGGAGTAGTTATTAGTTGGAACTGGCTTGACAGCACATAAGAACAACATGTCAGACAATGTTCTACTGCCATTCATAGGGTCTCACTGGCCAATTTTCGACATAGATCACCAGTCCTCCCTCCTAGTATGTTTTAGTCCACAGGAATTCTTTGATATTGACTATAGGGGTATCTTCTTTCTTATTTTTTAATTATTTTACTGGGGACGCGTACTTTTATCACAATCCATACATCAATTGAATCTGTTGCCCTCATTCTTTTCTAGACATTTGCTTTCTATTGAATGCTTCATTTCAGCTCTTTGTACCCCCACCTCCTGCCCCTGGGAGTGTCTTCTTTCACATTAACTTCAAAATACTTTTCCTCAGATGACCTCTACTCTGAGGAATGTTTAAGGATCAGATGCTATTCATCAAACTGTATCTGATCACAGTTTAATTTCCTACCATGTCATAACTCAGACATTCTGTTTGTAAATTGAAATTGGGTGATTTTAGGGCAAGGTTTCATTGAAGGAACTACTTCCTTTCCCAATAGTCTGGCCCAAAAGATAGAGGTGATCTCCTCTGAGAATTGAGTTTCTTCAAGATATATAATTTTCAGAATTAAGAGACACGAGTGGACATGGGTTCTCCCGTGTTCATAGCAGCACAATTTATAACTACGAGAAACTAGAAGCAGCTCAGATGCCTAACTGGAGGAATGAAGAAAGAAACTGTGGTACACACACCCAATGGAATACTATATATCCCTTAAAAAAATGTGATGAAAGCATGAAACACCACATGACATGTGTGGCAGTCAGTACTTGTGTCAATTTCATGATTGGGAGTCTAGAGATGGAGTCTAACTTGTCAATCTGGAGATAGCCAATGAGTAGTCAATGAGGCCTCTGTGTGGGCATGTCTTTCTCCTGAGATTTCTGGGAAATCTCACGGTACTACTCAATTGGAGAAGAGAAACTTGTCTCTCAGTCTCTTGGAGTAGGTCCACTGACAAGATGACAGCATGCCGATCGATCCTGATTCCTAGAGAATGGAGGAGCCAGAGAGGAGGTCACATGGGCTTGCCCTGATGGAGCCAGACCTCTGGGTCTGGAGAAACCACAGAGAGACCCCTGCCTGCGCTGAGATGCTCCCACCGCCAATGGATACTGCTGATGGACCCTGAATCCTGGAAATGAGGAGCCAGGACGTCTTGACTGCACGTGCTTCATGAGTTGGAAGGAGTCTTTAATAGACTGGTATCGAACATAAGGGCTAATATTGGACTTATGATTTTGGACTGGACTGGGATGGGATGCTTTCTCAATGTTCCATTCCTCTTATATTAATATGTGTGTCTATGAATTTGTTTCTCTAGTCTACCCGGACTAACACAACATGGAACGATCTGAAAACCGTTATGCTGAGCAAAGCAAGTCAGTCGCAAAAGGACAAGTATTGTATGAATGCACTACTATAAGAAAAAAACACCAACTTAACAAATCTTAGGAACCAATTCCTGAACAAAAGAAGAGAATGCTACTTACCGGTCATGAACCGTATATCATCTTCCTTTTGCGCACAAGAGCCAACGTGGAGGAGGAGACCCCACATTGTCTGGGGTCACTCCTTCAAGAGGGCCGAATTGGGAGGAGACCATCACTTGAGTCTATCCAACATCAAAACAAGGCTGGGGCAAGTCAATGTGCCCCCCACAGGAATGGAAAGAGATTTCTGGAAATTCAAGCCAAGACCAAGAGAGGGGATCACCTACATTGTGCAGGGCGTGCTGATATTTCTGTAGGAGTATGATGGGTGGTTGGGGTGCGAAGGTATGACAGTTAAGGTTTATTGTGCCAATCTGATTGATAAACACATGTGGGATTAATTAAAGGGTAAAGATCTAAGTGACTCCATGAGCCTCACCTCCACTGGTTCTCTGGTCACTTGTTCTCTGATGGTCAGACCAGCGTGAGGCTGCGTTAGCTAGTTCTCTGCCTCAGCTGGCAAAACTCACTTCCTTGGAGACATCCCTGAGGAAAAGTCCCATGGACCTACACTGATGCAGTCCTGGTGCTGAAGAAGCCACATGGAGACTCCTGCCAGTGCTGCAATGCTTATGTGCTCACTGATTTGGCTTTCCTCCTGCAGAGGGCGTATGTTCTGTGAGATTGAGGACTTTGTAGATTGGTGTCAGACATATGGGCTAATATTGGACTTATGGGCTTTGACAGCACTGGGTTGGGATGCTTTCTTAATGTACCCTTACCTGTTATATAAAACTCTGTCTTATACACATGAGTTTCTGTGGATTTGTTTCTCCCAGACTAACACAGAAAGGATGCTAAACAATGAGTCTAGGGAACCTAGGGGAAGAGCAAGCCAAATTTTAGGTCTCTGCGTAGACACCACTCACTCATTTCTATCCAACCTTCGGTGAACCACACCATGGACTAAGCACCAGGATGATCAAGGAAGGTGACCTGGCAAGCAGCAGAGCAAAACACCAGGGCTACATGAGAAGGATTTAACATAGAGGCTCTGTTGAATGAACGGGAACCCTTTCTTGAGGGTGCCTGCACCCTTGGGCTGAGGGTTGGGGTACTTGGTTGGAAGAGGAAACAGAGAGTGACTGACACAGGACTGTGGACATGGAGGCCAATGGACATTGGGGGGAAAACCCCAGGTCGGTGAGTGTCTAATCGAAAGGGACGCAGGATCATTATATATGTAATACTGCAATGCCTCCCCTGCAGTGACAGGGAAGACTTAGATCCATTGAGCAGGGATCTGCACTTACAAAAGTTGACCCAGAAATGCTCCTACTGGCATCAGTTCCCATACTTAGGGTCAACAGAGACCAATTGACTGAGAACTCGAACTGTGTAGGACAAAAATTCATGGGTTGCAGCCTTGGTGGTACTGTATTCACAGACTCCTCAGACCAACAGTGTCTGCAGTGCTGAGTTATTGGGAAAATTGAAGATGACAATAATGCCATCGACTTATACCCTAGGGGATGATTGTTTATATGGGATTTTGCTTTCCTGTTTGTAGCTTGCTTGTTTTTGTGGGTTTTTTCCTTTTGGGGTGTGTGTTGTCTTTGTTTGGTTGCTGATTGGTTTATGGGTGCTATTGATGCAATTGATCTTCTAAGCCTGCGAGTTTGTCATATTATGACCGCCAAAGTAAGTCTGAGACATGCAAATGCCATGGACAAGCAGATGGAAACAGGACTCCTACTTAACTCTCTCCCCATTCGAGAACAGGTCATTCTGAAAACATCGCTCTCCTCAATACTCCCCTTCATGAAAAGATCCCTGAAGATAAGGGTGCTACGACAAAATGTGTTGAGGAAAATAGATGGCACCTGGCCATCAATCAGAAAAGGGTCTGGGATCTTAAAAGCTTACTGTCTTCCAACAAGCAGCCATCTGAGTGACATGAGTCAACCAAGTCCACATGAAAGATGCTTGTGTGATCCAAAGAGGATAGTTACAAAATCTGAATATGGTGAATGGAAATCTATCAGAGCTAATATTATGAATGCCCAATTTGTAGAAGGCTACAGAGGGAAGTGGGAACCCAAAACCCAGCTGCAGAGTACCTGGTAAGTCTGAGCCACTGACAGATCTGCTCTAGCCAAAGGGAAGAGTACCGAACAGTTTTACTATCAGGAAGAGACCATTGCAATCTTGAATATGCTGAATTGCACTTGATACTTCTCTTAGTTGTTCCATCACAGACATTGGGTTTTTTTCTTGTTATTTATATTTTGGTCTTTATATTATTATTACTTTATCCTTACTAGCTTTTGATTTTTTTAAATTGTTTCTGTGGGGTTTCCCAGTTTATGGTGCACAGGAAGAGTGGATGCATAGAGATAATAACTGATTGAAGGGGTGCTAGAGGGTGCAGGGGTGAGTGATAAGGAAGGAAGGGGGATTTCAGGAATAAAAAGTGAAGGCAGTTGGGAGAGGGAGCACCAGAATTGACTGTGATTGCACAACTCACTTTAAAGGCAAGTTAACCATGTTGGGAGAATAGTCTAAAATTGATATGGTCATGATTTCAAAATTCTCCTTGATATGATTGAGCAATTAAACTGTTGAATTGTATGATACATAAATTATGTGCCAATAAAATTGTTATTAAAAAAGATTGTAGTGGTCATGTGCTTATGTTAATTTCATGATTGAGATGTAGAGGTGGAGTCTAGCCTGTTAATCTGGAGACAGCCATTGAGTAGCCAATGAAGGCCTGTGTGTGGGCATGGTTTTCTCCTGAGACTTGTGGAAAATCTCCTGATATTTCCCTTGTGGAGATGAGAAGCCATCTCCCCAGTGTTGAGTCCGTCTCTGAGATGATGAACTACGGACAAGACAAGATGGCAGCGTCCGAGGAAGCAGGAGAGCTGGAGGAGAAGCCACACGGCCTTACCCTGATGGAGCCAGACCTCTGAAGCTGGAGAAGCCACGTGAAGACCCCTTCAGGCGCTGAGTTGCTTCTACCACGACTGGGATGCTGTTGATGGACCCTGAACCCTGGAAGCGAGGGACCATGGGAAGACCCCTACCAAGGCCGGGATTCTGCACCCACTGACCTGCAGTTCGTGAGTCGGAAGGAGACTATAAAGACTGATATAGGGCATATGGGCTAATATTGGACTTATGACTTTGAACTGAACTGGGTTGGGATAGTTTCTCAACGTTCCATTCCCCTTGCATATAAACCCTATCCTTATATCCATATGCGTGTTTATGAATTTGTTTCTCTAGTCTATCCAGACTAACACAAAGACATATCGTTTTATGCATATTGGGGAATAGTTGGGAAGGAAGGGGTGACAGTTTGCTGACAAACATTTGACAGGTATTTCATACAATAATCTTAAAGACCAAGTGAAATAATTACTGATTGGCTGAGCCCCGGTGGTGTAATGGTTGAGTGTGGGACTGCGGGACTGCTTGGCAGTTCAAATCCAGCAGTGGCTCTCCAGGAGCAAGGATACGTAGCTCCCATGACCACCAGAGGGCAGTGATGTCCCCCAACCCCCCCCCAAAAAAAAACAAAGAAATAATTACTGATTTATCCTAAATATAGCCTCTCAATTAGTTTAAGTTCTTCAAAAGAGCACATCAAGAATAAAATTATCTGACTTATTTTCTGGGATCACCATTTGACTTAAAGGTGGCTCTCAGGCACCAGGTTTTTTTCCCCTCAAGATTTAAGATTAAAAACTACACCGATGGGCAATGGCCTGTGTGAGTTCCATTGAATCTAGAAATCTGGATAGCAAATTAGGAGGTAGAACAAAACATTAATAATAATTCCAGGCCAATTGAAATAACCCACAAAACAATGAACCCAAATTTTTTGAAACAAGTCTGTGTTCTGTCTCGAATAGTAATCCCTACTTTTTCAGTTAGATCCTATAATTCATTGCAATGACTATACAGAACTCACACACAGTATTAGTGGCTAGAAGGTTTTATTAAGGCCCCCAATAAAATGATTATTTTTAAAAGATTTATTAAGGAAGTGAATAGATTGGAATGCAGGTAAGAAATGCTCAGGATACAGCTTTTTTTTGTTTTTTTTAGGATGCAGCTGTTAAGTCTGGACATGTTACAAAGTTCCTTCACAGCTGCTAATAAATTCTCAAAGGGCATGCCACTTCACCATAAGCCTCCTTGCAAAGGCATTCAGCCCAAGCTCCATGAATCAGTGAACCCAGCTTCCCAAATTAAGTGTCCAGAGACACCCCACTCCAGTAAGCTTAAAGGCACTTAGCTCCCCCTCCCTGGGTCAGTCAGCCCCACTCCCTCAGTGGGCTGCTCAGAGGCCAGTCTCCTGACCCAAACCACTCAGCTGTACTTGCTCTGTGGGCTGGGAAGTCCACGGCCCTGTCTCGTGCTCTGGCTCCTCATTCTGTTGCTCTTCTGCCACTTCTCATATGTGAAATAAGTCTTCTGAATCAAAGAGTTCAATGCCTTGAAATCTTTATTCATTCCTTGCATGAGAGGGATCATTTTGTTGGATATAGGATTCTTGTTTGGCCGAATTTTCTTTCAGAATTTTATAGGCCACTCCATTGTCTTCAGACACTGCCCCTCTCAATGCTCCAACAACGCCCGTGACTGCAAACCGACTCCCAAACACTGAAGCACATTCTGCCCCTCGGAGAGGTTCCTCGTGTCTCAAGTCTAAGGACCATCCACCTTCCCTTCACCTTTTCGGACCTTACCCACATTGAAAACCGCCTAGGCTCCTTCAGGGAAAATCTATCAAAGTCAAAGTTGCTTTAACTCTTTCCTTTAACCTAACGTCTATATCACACTCAAGTCTACACTTGGAAAAAGAGCTTGCCTGGCAAGCAGGTGAAGCCTACGTGAATGATCTTCCTATCAGACTCCCACAGATACCCTTGAACTTGAAATTATCAAATAAATCATGAAGGTAAAGCCTAAAGAAGTCACATGATCTCTTATCTAGTGGCAAGAATGAATAAAGAGGCTCATAAAGCAGTGAATTATGAAAAAATCTAGAGACTCTCCAGGGATCAGATGAAAACCCTGCCCTCTTGTTTGTTTTTTTTTGGGGGGGGGGGCATCACTGCCCTCTGGTGGTGGGAGTAGGAGGCCCAGCCTTGCTCCTGGAGAGCTGCTGCTGGATTTGAACCTCCACCCAGTGGGCCGCAGTCTCCCGCAAAACCACTACGCCACCGGGGCTCAGCACCCTGCCCTCTTCTTATCCTGCCTGACAGAGATCTTGAGGCTGAAAACGCTGACTGACCCAGAGAGAAGAACATGCCACCATCCCTGATTTGCTACAGTCTGCACCAGAGCTAAGGAAAGCTATGGCACAAGCTTTTGCCGCATTCTGAGAACCATCTTCCCCAGACTGCTCCTCCCCATTGAGGTACTGTGCCCGAGCTGATCACGGAAAACCTCTTATTACCACGTTCTTTCTAAGCAGCAGCCGTGGAGAAGCAAGCTGCAGAAACTCTGCTCCTCTGTTTGTGCGCAGTCTGTGGCAGAAGAGAAAATTCAAGTGCAATTCTAGCAAAGGTGAGGGTCACTCTGCCTCACAGGCAAACCTGCCTCATGGAAGGAGTGAAAGACATTCCAACTAAATGACTCTTCCTCCCGGTCTGAGGTGGTCCAGAGAACAGATGAAAGTCTGCAGTGTTCGGAAATTGCCTAGGTGAAACAAGTTAGAGATCAGCCGCGACAGTTCCAGAAACACCTGAAGGAAAGTGTTTTCTAAATAACCACTTTCTTCATCATGTTGAAGGAGAAAGAACACGAGAAAGCGACAATCATGGGAACTGCTGTTGTGGCCAAAGTGCTGCTCGGCTCCTATCAGCCTGAGTGGTCTATGACGGCTGTGGGAAGCCTTGGCAGATCAAGCATGAGTGTTGTAAAGGAGGACCCCCACGAAACACAGGGGTGGGTGGGATGCTCCTTTTCACCTGCTTCCAGTGTGGGATTCTAGAAGACCAAGCTCGTGCATACCCCAAGAAGGTCTTGGTGGCAACAGATACTGTGGGCAGGTGGGACCAGGTTCCCTGGCTCCTTCAGGCAAAACAGTTGACATCAAATTCAGGATGTGGGTATGTGCACGTTGCCAGTGAGTCCGTTCACGTTTTACTCAATACAAGGGCTGCACATTTAACACTAAAATGCGTTGGCTTGTCTTTACTTCCACGTGAAAGCCTGAACAGCTAGGTTGAAGGGATTTAACCTCCATAGCTGAAAGAGGCAACTGCTTCCCACCTCCCCCCTTCACAAGCAGCTGCGTTAGGTTTGGAACTTGGTGCTTGCTTGCGCCAGAAGATCAGAGGGAATTCCCCCTGGAGACTTTATCTTCCGCTGATGCGTAGTTAAATGATAGAACTCTCACATTCAGTGATGGCTTAGCTTGTAAAGTAAAAGTTCGCAAGGGAAAAGAATTTAGATGGATACGGTAAGATGCAGAAAGTCAGAGTAAGTTGCAGATATTCAGAAAAGAACTAGATGGAAAAAAGTAATTCTGTCTTGTAATAAAGTGTCTAGTTGCACCAGAATATGACACTGTAAAGATGCTTGAATGGATGCAGTGTTGTTTAGAGATATGTTGATGAAAAGGAGGCGAATTGGTTCATTATAAGAAACGAATTGCAGTACAGGAGGAAAGTCTGCAAGAATCCTCCCTAACTGCCATAACTCGTCTTTCCTTGAAATTGACTAGAAGGAATGGAAGAAGGTAAATTAACCATATAGTGTAAGTTGTTGAAACAGTGAAGCCAATCCATCTGGACCATAACGATGACATCTGAATTCTACTGAGTGCAATTAGCAGAAAAAGTAAACCTGAGACCTTCAAGAACTTCAGGAGCAACTCAACATGACCTTGATGATTACACCACAATTCCAGCTCTTACTTCCCAGAGACATGGGTGGCGAGTAGCCCACTGATGCCCTAACTCAGTAGGAAACAGCTGGACACAGACAATTTCTTCAGTATTTCTCCACTCACCTACAAGATGACCGCGGTTCCCAGAATCAGCCATACCCTACATCCCTGCCCACAAACGGACCACCTCAACCAGCTCCATATAACCCTACCAGTCTGTACCAACCACCAACTCAGTGCCATCAAGTCAACGCTGACGCACAGCAAGCCTCCTTCAGGCTTCCGAGACAGTGACTGCTCACAGGACAGAAAGCCTAGTCTTTCTCCCATGGGAGCTGGTGGGAGTTTCAAACTGCTGACCCGGTGGGTCACAGCCGAACACACAACCACTACACTACCAGGGCTCCTATGCGAGTCTGTACAAAGAGAGTCTTTTGACAGTGGTCGAAGGCCCCTCCCTCTCATGGTTTCCTCCAGTAAACCTCTCTGCTGCGAGCGAATCTCTCTTCTTTTCCGTGTCTCTGATACACAAAGAAGCGAAGCTTGTGAATCGAGAGATCGTTTTCTTGGTGGTCAGTAACTGCCCAAGAAATTCGCACAGCAGCGAGTCCCAACAGCCCTGCCTGGTACTGAGTTCTCAGGAATTCCTCTTGGTAATGATGCACCTTGGACCCCACTTCTGACACCCTGGAACCTGCTTAAAACAAAAGGGAAAGAGGCTTAAGGGAGGATAGATTGATTCAGACCTAAGCGGAACACAAAACAACCAGGCAGTTACAAAGTGGTCCAGAGACTGCGCAGGTCTTATTAAAATATCAATATTATTAAAAATAATTCTGATTGGCTAAGTAGTATATTCTTTTGATTAGCTATCTTTAATAAACCATTAAAGATATTCCCATGCAAGTACATACTCATCTATTTTTAACAACATTCTTCCTGAGGGTAAATGTCCATTCCTTGCAGTCTTACCCATCAAGTTTAACCAGAGAGGTATTTTGCTTTATTTCAGAGGTTGCGATCTATTTCTCAGAGACACAGGGCCTAGGGCAAAATGGAGTCATAACACCTTCTCAGAAACAGAAGGGCAAAGTGGAATTGGAGTCAGACCTTGCATAAGCCACTTTCGTAAGCCAAACACACAGGATTTTGGAGTGCCCTTACACAATATGATGGGAAAGAATCATCAGAGCTATTTTGATAGAGTCCAATAAATACTAACATATAGAGTGATAGACAATAAAAATAATAATTCTACCTGCCAGGTTTGTTTGACCTTAATAAGAGTAAATGTAGATCCTATAGGTAAAGGTAGTGTTAATTACTTTAATGTGAGGGAAAGAGTACTTACATGACCAGCTCCAAACTCATGTGAAAAATAGGAATTTTCCCTCAAGAATTACATCTCTAAATTGACTTCCCCTTCCTTAGCCCCAAGTACAATACCCTAAGTGTTTTTAGACAAATAACACTTTGCGACAGGTCTATTTTGTTATGTCTAGTATAAAGAGCAAGGACTTGATTCCAAGGAAAATCAGCCCACTTGTCATTGAAAACAGAAACAATTTTGCACTTCTGTGACTTAAAGAATGATTTCAGGTTTGATGGTTCCTGAAACTACACCACAAAAAAAATTCTTATTTTGGATATTACCACTTCTGTTGTCTTAGGACGTCAGTCACCCAGAGATCTCTTTCATAGATAAACTCTAGATTAACCAGCACTAGTTTACTAATTTAAAGAGGAGACCCGGTTGCACAGCAGCTAGCTGAGAGGTCAACAGGGTGAAGTCATCAGGGCCTTTGCTGGAGAAAGAGGCGGCAGTCTGTCCCCGTAGATTTACACCCGTGCAAAAACCGGGGAGCAAGTTATACTCTGTCCTCTAGGGTCAGTAGCAGCTGGAACTGACACGCAGCAATGGATTTTTTTATTTCAATTACTTTTATTTCAAGATCTATAGGTCTCATTCTCTGAGATAAGGCAAACTGGTCTTTATTTAGCCTTTATCCTCTGAATTACACTGTGCTCAGTGACTCATTTCTCCGATCTGAGAGTTTTGTTTACTTTAATCTGAAGCTTTAGGTCTATCCATTGTCTTCCTAGATTGTGCTAAATTTCTCATGTGGTTTCAGTGCAAGGATGAGCTAATGCTTTGCATGTAGAAGCTAAAGCCAAAACAGGAGAGCCGGTCTGGGTGATCATTATCAGCCAGGAGCAGAGACTCTTCTGAACTCCCAACTGCCTGTCCTTGGAGAGAAAGTGGAAGGGCTACCCTCCAGCAATAGTGCTGTGCTCAAAGACAATCAAGCATTTACATAGAGTTGGATAGATACTGTCCCTTAGCTTTAGGTAAGAGACTACAAGACGGTGTCTTTGCTTTAATGTACACTTAGGTGACCCAATCAGAAGCTGTTATAAAATTACATGTTGCTCAATCAACATAATAAACTAGGTCATCGGTTTCCAAAATTACTTGGCCTACTGTCCTTTTTCAGAAAAAAAAAAATGACTCAGCAACGTCCTGATAGTTAATTTTTGTGCGACTGTCCCTAATCCAGCATAGAGTGTAGGGACTGCTTCTGCAGCCCCCTCTGAATCACTTCAGTGTCCTCCAGTGGATGGTGTCACCCACTCTGGGAAACCTTGGCCTCGTCAATGAATCCCAGTTAGGATGGGAAAACCATTCCACACACTCTTCAGTAATTTTCCCTCTACTAGCAAACTAAATCCTATTGTTAAAAGTGGAAATGGCATTTTAATATGTCACAGATAAGACAAGTGTTCCTAAGACTTTCAGAAGACTAGGAAAACAATACGAAATGCACAGCACAGGAAGAGTATCAATTAAAGTGTGTGTGCCACCAGATAAAATCACAAGAAGAATGCGAATTTTAAAGACCTCCTTTTACATTATGTTTATCAGCACAGCAATCATCATGGATTAACATAGTCTCAGAGGTTAATTTGATGGGGGAAAAAACTGCATTCTGTAGAGTGTTGTACACATTCAGTGAAAATGACTCTTATGTTAGGGTTGTCTTTTTTTTTTTTTTAACTCCCCTAGGGTTGTTTTTATAAAACATTTAGACCTGAGATTGAAGAGCTCAAAATCAAAAGGTCCAGTGATTTAAAAAACTAAGTCTATAAGCTTTCAAAGAATAACGAACTCACCATAAGCAGAAAATGCATAGTAAAATAGATCATCATTCTGTCAAAATCTAGGAGTAATAGCTAAGTATACATACGCATCATGGGAATGAAGCTCAACTACAGTGTCAGGCTAACAGTGGCTCACGAATCAGTGAAGTACATGATCTGTGGCGCGCTGGGCTTCTCCAGTGCTGTCATTTAGAGTTGGACATGTTCTAGGTGATGCTCTGGTTTCAGATGAATAGAAAACAAAGGCATGTAACGTTATTTGAGGTAGCTGTAATACTCACTCTTCTTTATACTGAATTCTACACTTTACAATGCCCCCACATTTCCCCCTGCCCTTTTAATACTGCTTAATAAATGCAAGACTCGGCACTTAGGACCCGCCCCTGACTAGTGGCAGCAAGGACTGATATATTCCTGGTAGAAGAAGAAACTGTGTTCTCTCTTGGAAATCAGATCCTGGGGTCTAGACTCAGTCTCAGCTGAAATTTGTGGCACAAGGGTTAAAAGGTTTGGCTGCCAATTTAAAAATTGGCAATTTGAACCAACTTCTCCTGCTTCACAGGAGAAAGATATGGCAATCGGCTCCAGTAGGGCTTTGTCTTGGACCCCTAAGTGGGCAGTTGTATTCTGCCTTACAGAGTCCCTAAAAGTTGGAATGGACTCTATGGCAATGGGAACCATAGTCATACTGTGGTTTTCTCTTCCTTTTTGAATCAGCCTAGCAAGGAATCCTGGTAATGCAGTGGCTATGAGCTTGGTACCTAAACAAAGGGCTGAACCCACCGGTCACTCTAGAGCAGAGAGATGTGACAGTCTGCTTCAGTAAAGATACGGGAAGCCCTAAAAAACGATTCTAATCTGTCCATGAATCAGATGGACTCCAGGGCAGCAGGGGCAATAGGGAGCCTGCAGGGAGGAAGGGGTGGAGGGGGTGGTGTATATCCCTTTGATTGGACTAGCAGTCAGTCAAGTCCAGGCTACTTTGTAGGAAGAATTCTCAGAAGCACAAGAGCCCTGGGCCTCTCGCTGGTTACACAAGCTTTCTGGCACCAGTGTCTGATAGGATTACTCCCCATCTCGACTCCCTGTACTCTGGGACTATGTACAAAAGCCACTGCACAGAGAGAATAGGCATACGCAGGTAAAAAAGAAAAATGTTCAAGTTAGTTTTCTTTTAACTAGCTTTATTTATATTTGGTAATTTTCACTTAGAATCAGTTGATATATATATATAAGTGTATCTATGTGTATTATCCTTTAGAAACTATATTTGGTATAAGTTGACATTTTTGGTATATAGGAAATAATTTTATTTTCTTAATGCAGCACAGTAGACATACAATCAGTATTATTTCCTAAAGTATGCAATATATAAATTATTCACATTAAAAAATTAAAAACCATGGGGCTGAGCCCCGGTGGCGTAGTGGTTGTGCGCGGGACTGCGGCCCACTGGGACGGAGGTTCGATTCCAGCAGTGGGGCTGGGCCTCCTACTCCCACCACCGAAGAGCAGTGATGCCCCCCCCCAAAAAAACAAAACAAAACAAAACAAAAACAAATGCATCTTATGCAGGAAGTTTTTTAAAAACATAACTAATTTTGAGTCAGCAATTTTAACAACATACACTTTATAAGCCTGAAGGAACATGACATGATATACATTTGAACATGGTACATATAATAAGGGATTCCAGATATTTAACACACTATAATTTACATTTCATGTTGGTTGGTGAAATTCATGTGCTGAGGCATAGAATTCATCTGAAAGAAACTTCCAGAAGTACATTTAATATGTAGCATTTTAAGGGTTTCTTTTTCTTCTATTCTCCTTTATAATAAGGGGGTCTTTTCTCTTTAAAAGCAAGAAGACCTTCAAGTCTGTCTTTCGTTGGAATGGTCTAAGAAAAAGAAAACATCATATTACCTATACCAAACACTGCAAACAACTATAAAAGTTTAACGTGCTTTATCTGAGAAAACAAATTGAAAGTACATTTAAAAATTCTGAAAATCGGAACCAATTACACGAATCTACATATAACTTCCTCCCTGGGGTACAGACAACTGGGAAGTGGGTGAAGGGACACATCAGAGAGTGGACGATATGGAAAAATAATAACTTGTAAATTATTAAGGGCTCAGGAGAGAGGGGGAGTGGGGCGGGAGAGGAAATATGAGGAGCTGGTACCGGGGGCCTAAGTAGAAGGAGGAGCTTTCGAGAATGTTGATACATGCAAATGTGGTCTGCATGCAATCAATGTATGTATTTATTGTATGATTTATTAAAATTGTATGATTTATTAAAAAAGAGAGGTAAGAGACCCCTGATAAAAGTTTTTGAAAAAAAAAAATTCTGATGAGATCCACTAAGGGTCAATAATTTGAACCTACCACTAGCTCCATGGAGAAAAGACTTGGAAATTTGTGTCTACAAAGATTCATAGCTCAGAAAACCCCAGTGGGCAGTCCCAGATGGTCATAGAAGGTCTCTTTAAGTGGAAATCAAGTTGCTGACACACAAAAACTCATCATTTGAACAATTCTAATCATGTTACTAAATTTATCACTGTAACCCAAAATACCTTGCTCAGATTTCTCTCTGGACAACGAGGCTGCCCATTTACAATTGACTTCATTTGCTGTATGTCTGCCTTGATGGCAGGTGGTGGTTTATATGCACAGTCTGGGCAGTGAGTCACACTCTATACAGCGTTCACAATTCAGGACACCAGCAAGTGTGCATGGGATTGGAGGCAATGTCCAATTCTCAGTAACACACAGTTCTCTTGCTATTTTTGATGTTTTAAAAGGCACAGAGGTTACAAGTTGGTCTGCTAACTATAAGGTAAGGGGTTTGAAGCCACCAGCTGCTCTAAGGGGGAAATATAGTGCTTTCTCTTCTTTAAAGGAAAGGTCTGCAAATCTTACACATCCAGGCATATATAAAGCACCCATATTAACTTACCCCCACTATCATTTTATAGTCACAATCCAAGTTTATACATGAAAATACAACAGCAACAGTGCATAGCAATGGTATGACTATTCTTGCCTCCTCTAGATTACGTAAACGAGATTCATTGGATCAGTCCAGTCTGTGCAGCAGAACCTGTCAGTGCAGGCTGGTTATCATTGGACAGCACAAAGAACAATCCCAACCCCTTTGCATGTCTTTGGAATGGGTTGGTAGATAAGCTTGCTCAGGATACATAATTAATTTGCATTATACAATAGATAAACATAGGTTGACTCCTCATTGACTATGCAGTTGTCTTACATACCTGAGCATAACAGGCTTCTTCTATGGCTAATCCTGTTACTAAATCAACCTAAGACGGAGAAAGAGAGACAGAGAAAAATTCAGCAGGCTCTTTTAACACACAGCTTAAAAAGAAGGCCTGGAAAAGATGACATGGTGGCTACAACAATGGGCTCCAGCATAGGACTAAGTGTGAGGATGATGCTGGACCGGGCATTGGTTTTGTTCTGGTGCATCCAGGTGCTATAGGTTGGAACCAACTTGATGACATCTAACCACCACAACAAAAGTAATTATGGTGCCCCTGTTGGGTGCCATATTGTTAATCTCAAGGTTGACCGTTCAAATCCACCAGCTGCTCTGCCGGAGCTGTGAGGCTGCTGCTTCAGTAAATATTTATAGTCTCAGAAAGCCATAATGAGTAAGAATCAACTTGATGACAATGCAGGCAGCCTATATTTATGTGTGTGTGCACATATAAGTGTGTGTGTGTATAAAATTGAAACATAACAGCACATAACAAGGGATGTATAAAAGTGACTGCTAGTATAACTGTTAAGTATCGCATGAGAATTTAAAAACAAGTCAACTGTTTTGCCAAGTTTAAAAACTATATTTACTCCTGACAATGTTTTGCCCATTTCAATTATTTCAACCTGCGGCTTGAATTTTTTTGCTCGTATTCTTTTCATTTAAGATAGGCCGAGTGTGTTCTTCCCTTTCGGTGTTCTAACTCTAGGTCTTTGGACATTTCATTATAACATTTGGCTTGGTCTTCTTGAACTCTTTGGAAGTTCCTAGTCAGCTCTTTTTCTTCATCATTTCTTCTATTTGCTTCAGCTACTCTACACTTACGTTTCCAGTCTTTCCTGGCATGCATTTTCATCTTTCCTTTCTTTACTGCCTTTTTAATGTCCTTTTGTTTTCTTCATGGAAAGAATAAACAATCGCTGTATGAAAGAGAAGTAGTCGACATTCCATCATCTCACGAGGTAGCATCTGAGCAAGACCCAGAGGTGATGAAGGATGATGTCCCAATTACACTGACAGCATTAGCCAACATTTAAGCCTCCAGGAATTGATGGCATATCAACGAAAATTTCTCAACCAGCTGATGAAACACTGTAAACACTCACTCAGCTACAACTGGAAATATGGAAGACTGATACTTGGCCAACTACTGGAAGAGATTTGTATATAGATACCCATCCCAAACAAAGGTGCAAACACAATGCTGAAATTCATAGGGAATCCAGGACAAGACGATTCCTTCAGGACCAGTGGTGAGAGCGGCGATACCAGGAAGGCAGAGGGTAGGTGGAATAGAAAGGGGGAACCAATTGTAAGGATCTACATATAACTTCCTCCCTGGGTATGGATCACAGAGAAGTGGGTGAAGGGAGACATCAGGCAGTGTAAGATATGACAAAATAATAATAATTTACAAATTATAAAGGGCTCATGAGGGAAGGGGGACCAGAGAGGGAGGGAGAAATTGAGGAGCTGATACTAAAGGCTTAAATAGAAAGCAAATGTTTTGAGAATGATGAGGGCAACGAACGTACAAATGTGCTCGACCCAATGGATAGATGTATGAATTGTAATAAGAATTGCATAAGCCCCCAATAAAATGATTTTTTTAAAGAAAAGAATGCTGAAATTGTGGAACAATTCTACTGGTACCACATGCAAGTAAAATTTTGCTGAAAATCATCCAACAAGGGTTACAGCAGTACACTAACAGGGAGCTGCCAGAGGTTCAGGCCAAATTCAAAAGAGAACATGAAACAAGGAATTCCATTGCTGGTATCAAGTGGATCCAAGCAGCAAATACCAGAAAGATGTTTACTTGTGTTCCACTGATTATGCCTAGGCATTCAATTACGTGGATCCCAACAAACTATGGATAAGATAACCTTGAAAGAATGGGAATTCCAGAATACTGTGTGTATGTGAAACTTTGTACATGGATCAAGAAACTGTGAGACTAGAACAGGAACTAGGGCATGGTTTAAAATTCGAAAAGGTGTGTGTCAAGGGTGTATCCTTCCACCATCCTTATTCAATCTGTTTGCTGAGCAAATCACCCGAGAAGTGGGCATTATATGGAGAAGACTGTAGCATCAAGTTCGGAAGAAGGCTTATTAACAACCTGCAGGGCTGAGCCCCGGTGGCGTAGTGGTTGTGCGCGGGACGGCGGCCCACTGGGACGGAGGTTCAATTCCAGCAGTGGGGCTGGGCCTCCTACTCCCACCACCAGAGAGCAATGATGCCCCCCCCTCAAAAAAAAGGTATGTTGCAATAGGTAAATCTACTCCACAAGACTCCTTTAGAGTATTAAAAGACAAAGTTGTGACTCTGAGGGCAAATGTGCGCCTGACCCAAGCCTGGTGTTCACTATTGCATTGTAAGAGGGGCTGCCCCACAAAAAATGCGAAAAAAAGTCCTACTCCGTGTACACATTTGCCTCCTACATGAGGATTGATCAACTCACTCTGAGTTAGTGCACCCAGTGGTGTCGCCTGAGACAGTCCTCTCTGGTCACAGAGAGAATTTTACGAACATTTTCATAAAATAAGTTTCACTCAAACCTCATTTTTTGTGATGGATAATTAAAGAGAACAGTGTGCTGCTGTGAAATTTTGTTCCCTACTTGGGGGGAGAGGGGATGTTGTGATGTTGAACACACATACAAGGACAGCACTATGGGGACAACTCAAGTATAGACTGGTTTTCTCGTTCCAAAAAAGGTGAAGCATCAGTTGATGACAAACCTTGTTCTGGGTGTCCGTCAACTTCCTAAACGCATGAAAATGTCGACAAAATTTATGCACTAGGGCTCACAGACTGGCGGTGGACCATTGAAGTGATGGGGACATTATTTGGGCTTTGGAGTGGGTTCAGTGAACTTCAACCAAAGATTAGGGAATAAGAAGGGTCCCTGTGAAATCTGTGCCTCAGGTTCTGACTGACCAGGAAAAGGAGCATCGAGTGCAAACATGCCGAACTTTGAAAGAACGGTTCTGAAGGGACCCAAACTTCTTTTTCCGCAAGGTAACTAATTACATGTGACAAGACGTGGTGCTATTTTTATGACCCCAAAAGCAAACATCATTCAAGCTCGTGGAAGATACCATAGTCACCTCACCCTCCAAAATCTCATCAAGTGAAATCAAGATGATACTTATTTGCTTTTTTGAAATGAGAGAGATGTGGAGCATTTGGGGTTCATTCCACGAGGTCAGACTGCTTAGCAAGCTGTCTATTTTGGGGTTCTGAAAAGAATGCATACCAGTGTGGGACAAAAAACGCCTGATTTATGGTAGATGAGGGCCTGGTTTTGCCACCACGACAGCGCACCTGCTCATGCAGCCATCTCAGTATGTCAGTCTTGGGCAAAAACACCATGCCTGTGTTGCCCCACACACCTTTCTCACCTGACCTTACTTTATTCCCTGTGACTTCTTTTTGTTTCCACAAATGAAGAGGGACATTAAAGGACAGCGATTTGAGGGTGAAGAAGAGGTGAGAAAAAATGAGGGAGTTGATAGCTGCCATTCAAACATGTATATGAAAAAGTGTTTCCAAGAATAGAATCACAGATTTGACAAATGTATGAAATGTAATTGTGATTATATTTGAGGTGATAAGGTTGTTTTGTGAAAAAATTTAAGTACCTAGCTTTGGGGGGGGGGTACATTTTGTGGGCTGGACCTCCTCCTATGCACGTAAAAGTTGGACACTGGTGTTTGCTTCGGCAGCACATATACTAAAAAAAGTTGGACACTGAATAAGGAAAATCGTAGAAGAATTGATACAGTTGACTTGTGGTGCTGCAAAAAAATACTGAAAGCATGGTGGACTGCTAACAGGGCACACCAATCGAGCTTGCTGGAAGTATCGTCAGAGCACTCCTTTGAGGCAAGGGCATCCATCAAGACTTTATGTTACATACGTTGGACATGTGGTCAGGAGAAACCAGATCTTGGAGAAAGTCGTCATCTTTGGTAAAGCGGAGGAGCAGTGAGGAACGCGAAGAGCTCGGGGAGATCGAGGGGCACTGTGGCTGCATCAATGGGCAGAACGACTCTGAGGATGGTGCGGGACCGGGCAGTGTTTGGTTCTGTTGTACATAATAAGACTGCTGTCGGTTGGGAAAGGCTCAATGGTGCGTAATAACCACCTGCAATTGCCATGGAAGTCAGAAAGCGATAGCAGCTCTTAGATCTGAAACGAAGAAGTATCATTCTTCAAGAGTCCCATAATCTCATCCAAACAGAAGTGCTGTACTAAAAAGTCCACGGTCAGTGGGTTCCTGCACATTTCAATTGCCCTGCCTGCCTTTGTACTGAGCTGGGGCTACCCCCCTTCTCAGAGTCATTTTTTTTTGGGGGGGGGGCATCATTGCTCTCGGTGGTGGGAGTAGGAGGCCCAGCCCCACTGCTGGAATTGAACCTCCATCCCAGTGGGCCAGTCCTGCGCACAACCACTAAGCCACCAGGGCTCAGCCCCCCAGAGTCATTTCCTTGGGCAAATTCTACGACAGCATAAGTTCTACCAAGCCCATGCGAGTCTCTCTCAGGGGAAAGAGCACTGGGATACTAAAGCGGAAAATGCTAGATTCGGCTTTGAGCTTAGACTTGCAATGTTTTTTATGCTATGATATGGGCACTATGAAATACACAGACTGAATATATTTTCTTTTGGATTTCTACAAACCACTAATCAATAAATGGATTAATTCAAAGGCAAAATTACAAGCAGGTTATAATTGCAGGATATCGGTAACATTATTAAACTATGATAAGCAGCTCTGGGGGTGCAGGGAGTAGGCACCGGGCAGCTAAGATCCACAGTTCAAATCTACCAGGTGTTCTGCAGAGACTGGTGAGGCTTCATAGTTTTAGGTCCCATAAAAATCTATATAGTGCTGCTATGAGTCAGGATGGACTTGTAAACAGTGGCTTTTGGTTTGGTAATTATAATACTGAATTAGGAACAACTTAAGTAGAAGGAAATCAATGATACAACTAAAAAGAACCTCAGTGGCTTTCAGTATTACTAGCAAATGGCTACATCTTAAAACATTAAAAGGTAAAGTGAACAAGGTTCAGTTAAATGGAATTTCTATTTTGTAGTCCAACAACAATAATAATAATTTAAAAAGCAGTAAGGTAACTTACCTCCATTCCTTGATTAATTGCTAATTTTGCCACTCTCATAGCAACGGGTCCCTAAAATTCAGATAAAAAACAACACTGACTTTCATTCCTATTTATGCAAATTATTTCATACATTCCAGTATCATTAAAAAATCTCCACTGATGGATCCATGGCATGGAACCAACAACAGCTGTGTATGGAGAATTTCAACTTAACTAAGCTGCAGTTGTGAAAACTGTATTGCACAAGTCAGGTAATTACACCCAGAAGCACTGTTACATGGTGAACCCCAGATTCTCCATGGTCACCTGGTACTGTGTGTCCAATAAATAGACTTACCATTCTCCAAGAAACAAACAATTCCCCCTAGAAGTTAGGAAGGGAAAAG
>PVJH01009912.1:0-76460 GCA_004026705.1 Nesogale talazaci | reverse complement strand
ATTTTTTCTTGTTTTCCTGCTCTAAAACCTGGATGCGTCTTATGTTCAGGTGCCTCTTGTGGGCCAAAACTATGGTTACTATGACATTTATAGTGACACAAGCATCAAAATTTGTATATGAGCCACTTAAAGCAAGAATCATGGAAGCTGATTTTATTTTGTAGTGGGAAGTCAATAGAATTTTACATTGATGGTTGAATCAACTAAGTTCATTGACTCACTTTCTTTGTCATAGAGTATGTGGAATATTTTTTGTAGAAAATTTGGTGTATGGCAAAAATGTTCATGTTTTGCATTTACTACTTTATCACTGTTTTCAATAATTTTTTGTAATGGCCAAACAGACAGAACTCACAATACTCATGATTAGAGAGGGGTTCATTGGGGAGTGTTACACTGGGTAGATCAGAAAAGCAAATCCAGAGAGTCACATTTGTATAAGAAAGAACTTTATATAGAAGAGCCTATTAATATTAAGACAACATCCCAGCCCAGTCCAGATCAAGTCCGTAAGTCTGACATTAGCCTATATGTCCTAAAGCAAGCTACAAAGTCCTCTTCAGACTCAAGAAACACAAGCAATGACTCTGAATGCAGGAAGATCACAGGCCAGTGGGTGGGAAGTCTTGTGAATCCAGTAGTAGTGTAAGCATCTCAGTGCTGGCTGGGGTCTCCATGTGGCTTGCCTGGCTTCATAAGCCTGGTATCATCAGCCACTCTTGATGTGTCTTCCCAGGGATATGTCTCAGGGTGTGAGCCAAGCGAGTGAGTGTCTCCTGCCTCCAAGGATAAAGTACAGGAGTTCCAGAATCCTCATGCCTCATTGGTTATATCCTGACTGACAGGCTAGACTCCACCCCTAGACTCTTAACCCTCAAATGTAACTACCACAGGGAGGATAACAACTTTTGAGTGAGTATCAAGAATCATTACGGATACAGTCATTTTATCTGCAGCAGTTACTTTTCTTAACCATGACTCTCTTGTGTTCAATCTCTCTTTCTTCCAAGACCTCTCAGCTACACAGCCCGTTGTCCTCTGCCCTGCTTGAGCAAGTGTTACAAAGCTCTCTGCCCATAAATGCTCAAAGGGCACCCTACTCTGCAAGCCAATCTCTGGACAAAAAGTCCTCAGCTTTACTTGTTCTGTGGGCTAGATGCCTGCCACTGAGTCATTTTATGGTTGTGTAGCATGGTCTTTTGTTGTGCCTCTGCTGCTTCTGCTGCCACAGCTGCCATTTCTTCATGCAGAATCTCCAAAGTGCTCTACTGTGACTCTTCTTTCTTGATTGTTGTAGGTTTCTCCCACCCCCTGCTTTTGAGATGGCTCACTTTATTAACCAGAGCAGGGGTGAAACAGACTAGTCTTATCTTGGAGTCTTCTATATCGTATCGACTCTACCTCGGCCTGCTAACTGTAAAACCAACTGCTCTGCGGGAGAAAAATAAGGTTTTCTACTCTTGTAAAAATTTGTAGCCTCAGAAATCCAGAGGGTGATTCTGTTCAGTGATTATAGAGTTGAAATGACTTGGAATTGACTCAATGGCTGTGAGAGTTCAGAGAGAGAGAATTAATCATTTGGTGGAAATATAAAAACTATGGGCAGAAGAGTCATAAGTAGACACACATTTATGTGTTATGGGTTTTCCTGCTTGTGCCTTTATTTCTATTTAGAAATAGCACTATCTCTTTCTCTCTGTCCTCTCCCCTAACCACAATATAGACTTAGAATAGATTTTATTTTCATCTGATAAAATTATACAGCATCCATTCAAAAGTTAGTTTCATAAGTGGGAAAAACAGTTGACAATTCACTCTCTTAGGAGGCTGATATAAGTGACCCCATGTTGATTTTTTTTGACAGCACAAAAAGATTCCCATTTTTTAAAAATAGACATTGAATAAAGTTGCAGCATCAGAAGCATGACTGCAATAAACTATAAAGTGGCAGCATCATAAGCATGACTGAAATCAACTAGCCTTCTAAAACAAAGATCCTATCTTAAAAGATTTAAAGCTGGAAAACTGCCCTTTACTGCTGTGTAGACTACTTAAATATTCTACAGTGGATATTGGGATTCGTCCTTGGCAAAAATCTTCATTGTTGTCCCCTTCATGCTAGCATAAAGAAACACTCACCCAATGTTCTTGGGAATTAACCTAAAAGCAGATGCTTCCACCTAGTATTCAGTAGACTATTTGGTAACAATAAACTACTAGAGTCAGAAATTGCCTTGAGCCTGAGATACATTGTGTGCGCCTGAAAGATTTAGTGGACTGTTGTCATTTTCCTCCCAGGACCTGGGATACTACTCCAGCAGACAAGGTAGACATTTTTAAATTTTATTTTTGGCAACAATATGAGGTGTGCTTAATTGCAAGTACCCACACGGCTGAATCTTAGCAATAACAGCAACATTTTAACACGTCCTATCCTCAACCTCTTTTCTTCAACTCCACAATATCCTTGAAAAACAAACCCTCAGTTAAGGTGAAGACCACTAGTCTAGAAGCTATTGGAAGAATCAGAATGCATTCCGAGGTCCCAGAAGCACTGCTCTCAATGGAATATCATGATTTGACTTGTGCAGCAGATCTTGTTGGCAGGCCTTGTCATTTGTTTACTTGAGACCTTGTTCCTTATGAACAAACTTTTTGTAGAGCGAACACTTCTCAGGTTTTCTAAAACCATTTGTCCATACATCCAAGACACTCAACAAACTCCTAGTGGGATAAACTCAGAAAGATACTTAGGCTCATCAAATCACTGACCATCAAGAAACAGGAAAAAAAATCCTCACAGCAGCAAGCAAGGGGCCCTCAATAAGAAGTACTCAGGAATTTCATCTGTATTTTGAATTCTTCTTTTCAGCTCATTCCATGGCAAATACTATGAAGACTCTCAGATCTGGCTTGATAGTGAATGTCTCACAGCAGATTTTGGTGGTGGTGGTGGTTGACAGGAACCCTGGAATTCTGACTCAAAGCAACTGTGCATCCAACAGAATGAAACACAGCTGGTCCTGCACCATCTTCACAATAATTGTTATATTTGAACCTGTTGTACCTGTGTCAAGCCATCTCATTGAGGCTTTCTCTCTTTTGATGACACTCTACCAAGCGTGAGGTCCTTCTCCAGGGACTCATCTCTCCTGATATCAAATCCAATGTATGTGAGAGCAAGCCTGGCCATCTTCCCTTCTAGGAAGCATTCTGGCTATACTTTTTCCAAGAAAGAAAATTGTTTGTTCTCCTGGTAAGCCATGATCATTTCATTGTTCTTCATGGACACCATACTTCAGATGCCTCAATTCTTCTTGGTCTTCTTTTTCCAGTCTTTGCATGCAAATGAGGTGTTAATGATCCTTTGGCTTGAGTCAGTCACACCTTAGGCATAGGTGTGGCATCTTTTCTGTCTGCAGATTTGCAAAGTGTAATACATTGTTTGATGTTGATTGTCACTTCCATTGGCACTGAGTAGGGATCCACATAAAAGGTAATCCTTGACAGTTATAATCTTTTCTGTTTCATGCTGAACACTATAGTCTTTTAATTAGTACATTCTCTGAGTTCACTTCAGTTTTAACAAGGAAGATTGTGACATCTGCATATCACAGATTATTAATAAATCTTCCTTCAGTCTTCATGCCTTTTTCTTCTTCATATAGCCTGGCTTATCAGATTATTTTTTCAGCATACATATTGAACAGAATGGTGAAAAATTTAACCATGACATATGCTTTCATTGATGTTAGCTTATGCATTATCCCTCTTTCCTGTTTGAAGGTCTACCTATTGGTCTAGCACACGTTCTGCATGAGCACGATTAAATGTTCTGAAATACCCATTGCCCGCAATGCTATCCATAGTTTATTATAACCCACACTGCTAAATGCCTCTCTATAGTCAAAACCAAACTGTTAGTGTGCCCAAATTGTTCTAATTAAAAATTGAATAGTCACAATTAGAAAAAGGTATGATGGACTGACATTTTACAGAAGGCATGGGAAAAGAGGACCCCTTACAGCTTTGGTATAGTTTTCTCTAAAGAAAATATGTATTCCCAAAGTTAGATTACCCAAGAAGCACAAGAAGTTCTGGCTTTACTTATGTGTGTGTGTGTGGTAATCTGCAGTGAGCAATTTAGTTTTCTTTCAACACATCAATTGTCTTTTCATCTGGCTGGGCTCTGTCTCCCTTCTGACCCATTGATTGTACCTTCCAGTTAAATCAAAGTCTCTTTCAAATTTAACATCCCTGACAGAAATGGAGCCACAGTTATCAAAATAAGCATGAGTTTATTCGTACTTACATCTTTGTCTGTAGTGAACAGTTTTACATGTGCTGTGGTGAAATTTTTCACTACAGAGGCATACATAAGCCCAAGTAGACCGTGGTGACAGACTTACTGAGTAATCCACCTCGGCCATTGTGCTGGTTGTACAGGTCATCCAGTAGCCCTCAGTTCATTGGGTCCCTCTGCACAGCTGAATGAAATGCTGCCTGGTCCCGCATCATCCACATAATCGTTCTTAGGTTGAAGCTTATGGTAGCAGCCCCCAGGTCAATCCATCTTGTCAAGGCTCCTCCTCTGTTTCACTGCCCCTCTAGCCCTGGGGACAGGTGAGGCCCATCAAGAAGAGGGAAGAAAATGGAATGGAGTGAGGATGAGAAATCAAAGTCTAATAGGGAGACAGAAGTATCCCATCCATGTAATCAAGAGGAGAGAAAATTCAAATGAAATGGCCAAGAATAAGAAAGCTGAAAAGAAGTCAAACAAAAGGGACATATGTTATGTTTAGGTAATTTATTTGTATGCCAGATATTTACATAGCTTTGGAACTGTTAACGATTTCTTCAGTTGTAAAATGACCAAGGAAAGTGAAGGCTCACATTTAAAGATTGGTTTCAGTTTAGAAAGAACACAAGTTGGCACAGAATGGACAAGGGTGGAATGGTCACTATTACCATTCTGTAATCAATAAGGGGAAGCTTTGCATGGCCACCTTCCTTCTGTGAGAGATCCTGCTCTGGGAATCTCTATGGTCCACATATCGCTAACAGATTTCTGTTAAGCGTGTGTCAAATAGCTGCATCCAAACATCAAACAGCACATGGGATTCCCTTTTCAAATCAAAAATAAAACCGAATAAAAACATGTAGCAAAGGAGAGAACATGGGCAAAACCACACTCCCCTTGAAACCTCAGACATTTAAGATGCCAAACTAGAGGAGAAAGCATTACTCTCAAAAAGGAAAGATTTTCTATTCAATTTGTGGTTCAAAGGTATGAAAATATGGATTTAAAAACTCATAAGGTTTTCAACATTTCCAGTCAAGGGTTTTAAATGCTACTACCCAAGCAACATGTATTCATCCAATTTCATGATCAGGATGGATTTATACATTTTTCTTTCCTGTTTGCAATGCATGTCAATAGCTGCAGTTAGTAGGTAAATTACAAAGAGCATTAATTTCAGAACAAAACTTGAGGTAAGCATGTTTGCACACACAAAATGTCCAGCCTGTAATTAAAAGCAGGAGAGGTCCTCATGAATCATTCCACATGCATTCTGTGACAGCCAGGACCTGGGACAAGGCAAAGGGAAAGGAGCAAAGGGGAGATTTTTAAGAGAAGACAATGCTACTTCCTTCAGGAAGCAGAGAATTTGAGGCTAAAAGTTAAACCAAAGCAGTTGACATGACTTAGTGTAAAAGAGTACAATAAACTACATGCTATTTCATCCAAGATAATATATAAGCTATACAATAAATAATATACAGACCCATGGTCACACGCTGACTGAGTAATCTACCTCTTGAATATTATAGCAAACTACAAGAATTACTCATCCACTCATGTCTACCCTTTATTTCTTCTCCAGAAATATTGAGTACAGGGTCATCTTTTAGTCAGACCTGGTTTTTTTTTTTTGACTACTATTTAGAAATTGCGTATTCTGCTGATGTCAGACCCAGCCAAATAATCCAGGACTCTAGCCTAAAAGGCACGGGCAAGATGCAGAAACAGACACCAGAGATAAAAACCAACCAAAGAGTCAAAAAGAAGGAAAAAGACAAATTCAAGAGATGAGTCCTACTATACTTACAACTCTAGCCTGATCATCTGGCACAGGCTGCTCATCCTTGTCAGCTTCCTGAGTTGTGGGGGGAGTGGGGCTTAACTGAGATGAAAACACTGTCAAGGCATAAAGAAACTCAAATAAGATCTTTGTGGGTTGATACCAAACCCTATAATTATTTTCCAATGAGTTCCTATTTAAAATAATATTGACAGCAATACTTGGAAGGGGAAGTAGAAGGAATCATTGATGCCAACTAGAAAAGTGTGTGTGTGTGTGTGATAGACAGAGACAGAGATAGAGAGACAGAGAGACAATGGTGGTAGTTGTAGTCCTGATTTTATCTGGAAGGTAGAAATAATAGGATCTCAAAGTAAAGTTTTAAAACTGCATGGTTTCTACTAACTGTAGGATTATTTTTACTGTAGGATTTTTTTAAAAACAAGAATGGAACAGAGAGCTATTTCAATCCACCCACTCCCAGTGCCAAAGCAGTTTGATCTAAATTACCTACCTAATTATTTAAATGACACACAGTTATCACCCTTCCCCCTCTACTTCTTTACAAATGTCTGGTTTTTAGTATATTCCACACTCTGAACATTAACCTACTATAATGAAAAGTGTTTTCACTAAATTTGACTGGAAGATGATGCAAAGATTTTTTAATTAGAAGAACTGTTTTCAATGATTATGGCCACATGTAATAAAAAATAACATATGATATACTCTACCTCGACATGCAAAACATTGTCCTGGTGACTTTTCGGCCCTAGCAAAAAAAATGTCATCACTTCCACAGTTCAAATGACAAAATTACTTCAATATTTTTACAAAAAAATACTGAATACCAGAACTTAATGCTGTTGGCAGAAATCAAGACAAAAGTGCACTTTTTCACTTTGAAAAATGTTTTCATCACAGTTGATTTATCACAATAACCGGTTCTCAATGGACATAATATGACTAAAATACACTTTTCTATGCACACACATAGATTAACAAGCAAAGGCTACATACAATTGAGGTTGTTATTTTTAATATGTAAAGACATGGTGAGTTATCATCTTAATTAGCTTCAGCTATTATCTGATTAAGCCATAATAATTTACTTGCCTTACACTGTAATAAAACTGGCTGTGTTAAGAAAAATCTACATAAAAACAAATTAGGTTACTGAATATAGGATATATAGCTATAGTTTGTTTTGTTTTTGTTGTTTTCTAATATTATTTTTAAGGTAAAAATCTATGTGGCTGGATAAAAGTTATCATATTATTAACAGCACATATAAGTATCCAATGATATATTGTATTGACTATCATATGCTTTTTGCCATTCCAATTTATTCTTTCAACTTCTTCCTTCACAGATACTTAATTAAGTCTCTTAAAGCATACTTCACATGCCACCACCCAGTAAAACCAAACAAACTAAAAATGTTTTCAAGTTAAAACTCATGCCTTTTTGATTAGACTATGTTGCCAGAAGGATTTTTTTCTCTCATCATATTCCAGGAATATTTGATATTATGAATGAAAATTTTCAAAATTTCATTCAAAAGCCAAACAAATTCCAAATTATAGTTCCACCACTTTTGGAGAAATTTATTTAACTTGATTGTACTGAACTTAATTTTGTTCACAAGTTTACCCCTACAGGTTTCTCTGTGAGTATTAAATAAAACCCGCTAGATACAATGCCAGGTATTCAATAAGTGTTATGTATTCTCTTCTTTCTAGTGCTCCACCATCAATCATCCACCTCTTTAATTTATCAAAAGAAGAAGCAATCAAATTCAGTTGTTGTAACAGAAAATTTTAATCAGACTTCTAATACATTCTAGGGAATAAAAAAATGGCTAAAACTCACACATTAGGATTATCTTAGAAATGAATAACAAAACATTTATTGACAGTGTATTAAGTTTGACTTTTCCTGTTGTGGCTGCTGTTGTTAGGGTCCATTGAGTCAGATCTAACTTAAAGTGACTTGACTTGTATACCTCGGCATGAAACACACAAGGTCAATTGCAGGCTTCACAGGGGTTGGTTAGGCTGGAGCCTATTGTTCCATCCAATGTGTCAGTCTTTCCCATCTTCCTGTTTTCCCAACAGTCTTTCCCAACAGTCTTCCTGTTGCTCTCCTTCTAGCCTGTCAAGCTCAATACCCTTCTACTTCACCACACAGGCTGTCCATGGGGCTGTTTTCTCTTAATTACATGTTCAAACCTTGTGGGATAAAGTCTTTCTATGGTTGCTGCTAAGGAGGATTCTGGCTGTATTTCTTCCCAGGAAGATTGGTTTATTCTTTTGGTGGTCCGTGGTACTTTCACAAGTCTTTGCCAGCATCACAATCCAATGCATTGATTCTGCTTCTGTCTTCTTCATTCCATGCCCGCCTTTCACATGCATATGCATGATTAAAAAACATCCTGACTTGGTTTTGCTTTAGTCCTCAAAGTGACTTTTTTTATATTTGTAAATAAAGCATGGTACAGTTTGTGCCACCTGGGGATCTTTTAGTACTCTCTAAAATCAATCTTTAGATCAAAAAGTTACCAAAATGCTTTCTATATGCTTACGTGGTCAAGAGAAAGTAGGAGTGGATAGACAATCAAATGAGCCCATCCCCACCCCCACTCATCACACCACTTATTTTGGCTCTCCTCTGAAAGAGCAACTGAGCCGATCTAAGCATGGGCTCTCAAAGTTGTCAGCCACAAAAACGACTGGGCTTTTTTTTCTTTTCTTTTTTTTACTGGGCTTTCTAAAAACCAACATTTGTAAGGATCTAATGAAAAGGTATGTCCTTTACAGAAAGTTTCAAAGAGCTGGCCAGTGACAAAAAACATACTTACAACTAAACATGCAAGTATGAATGATCAAAGGGACAGATTTTTTTCATATTATCACAAGTCCAAGTTGTAATGTACCATGACATGTACCTCTGCAAAAAAGTCCTATCGGCCCGTGAATATCATTAGCAAGGGACATTTTGGTGAAGGTAATTAAAAAATTCCATGCCAGATGACCCATTAATCAAGGTAAGCACAAGTTTACTTGTGTTTACTTGGTAGTCTGTAGAACACAATTTCACAGGGATTTCATCACGTCTTAGGAAACAAGCACAAGTAAGTCTATGCTTACCTTATTTATGGAGTAGTTCACCCCTAGCTATTTCCTCAGATAGGCAATAAAAGGAACCTCAAAAACAAAGGACTTCTGCTGACCCCTGGAAGGGTAAGCCCTTAGGCTAGTCTGTCAGGTATAGATTTGCCTAAAGATCCTTGGTAGTGAACTTGAAGTTGACATCCCTACCACATGGGGCTTATCAGGGAAGTAGCACAGAGACTTAGGGCCTTTCATCATAGATATTTCCAGCAGTGGCCAGAGTGGTCTTTCTCTGGGCTCCAAGCATTCGGTAAGCTCTTCCTAACAGTAAGACTCGGTTGTGAAAGAGAATCCGGAGGGATTGAGGCTGTATCAGTTGAAGAAGACTTGAAATGAGATGATCTCAACAAGGGTTATCAGTCCACAGGACGCAGACAGAACAGACACAAGGATGAAGGAAGAATGAAGAATAATTAGGATAGTGCCCTAGAACACTCTGGCAATCACTGGGCATACTTAGCATTGAAAGAAGCACTCAGTAGTCATAACTTAGGGAACCAGTAATATATATGGTTACAGGAAATGGTGATTTACAAATGCAAGCCCTACTAAACATATTAGCAAAAACAGCAGATTTCAGATCACTCCCTTAATAAAAATGAATGGTATTAAGTATAATTTAATGAGAAGCAAGGAATTATATCCACTTGAGGGCTGTCGAATCTTCCTGAAAAATTATTATTTTAATGTTGGAATTATCTGATGTGATAGATCAGGCAGTCAGCAAAGAAAATATTTTTCACCTTAATTAAATGTGTTGGCAGAATGATTATTTCTTTAACAAATTTGGAATGTGTCTATTTTACATTTTTATGAATAAATTAACTAGAATCATTTTAGCTTGTTTAAGTGTCAGCATTCTACCCCCGAAACTGCTATTCCATAAACTGAAATGTTTAACAAGGTCTTGATGGATGTAGAAGGAGAAAAATATTCAGAGATTTAAAAATTAGGTGAAATTCACATAATTCCGTAGAAATGTAATAAAGCAGAGAAGTTGCTGAGTCTATCACGAAATGTAGATGTAAGTGGACTTCTCTGACCCTCACTTTCCCCATGAGTAATGTCAAAGGATTGTTTAGAAAGCATGACATACTGAATGCAGTGCAGTGGATTACTTGAATTGGTGCTTATAACTAGTCTTTGTGTCTCCCATGAAGGACTGGGTGGTGGTGGTGGTGGTGGTGGTGGTGGTGGTGGTGGCGGTGGTGGCGGCGGCGGCAGTGGTGGTAGGTGCCATGCCTCTGACTCCTAGCAAAACAATGCCTGGTTCTGTGCCACCCTCACAATTGCAAGGAACAGATCCAGGAAAACTCCAGACTCATGGCCATCGCATCAATGCTGACTCCTCACAGCCCTCTGTGGGACCATAGCTGTTACAGGGAGCAGTGGAAAGCCCCATCTTGCTCCCTCAAGGTGGATGGTAGTTTCGAACTGTGTACCGTGGGGATCCCAGCCCAACACACCTGCTACACCACCAGGGCTCTTGATGACTGGGTAGGACTATTCAAATGGGAAGCACTTATTGGCCACCAATAGAATCAGATAGCTTGCTGATAATGTAAATATTATTCATGCAAGTCATATAAATAAGAGGTATGGCACCTTTGTGGGAGTGGAGCATAAAATAAGGCACTTGATCAGTTTTGCCATCCCAAACAAAACAAAGACAGACTCACTGCCATGAGGCTGATGCCAACTCTGAGTGACCCTATGGTACATGTTAGAACTACCCCTTTGCGTTTCTAAGATTGTAACTCTCTTTTTTAAATCATTTTATTGGGGGCTCGTACAACTCTCTATCACAATCCATGTATCCATCCATTGTAGGCCAAGCACATTTGTACATTTGTTGCCCTCATCACTCTCAAGACCTTTGCTTTCCACTTAAGCCCTTGGTATTAGCTCCTCATGTTCCCCCTCCCTCCCAGAAAGCCCAGTGTTTCTCCTGAGGAGTGACCAGGGTTTTCAAACTGCTGACTTTGAGGTCAGCAGCCCAACATGTAATCATTGTGCCACCAAACTCACTGCCATCAATCAGTGCTAACTCATGGTAGCCCCCTGTAGGTTTCTGTGACTGTAACTATTTATGGGAATAGAATGCCCAGTCTTTCTCCTGAGGAGCTGATCGTGATTTCGAACTTCTGATCGTGACCATGTGGATGGAAGCTCAATTTGCAACCACGGCATCACCGGGCTCCCCCTGGTGTCAAATGGTTATGAAATGGGTTGCAATGTGTAAGGTCAGCAGTTTGAAACCACCATCCACTCTGAGGGAGAAAGATGGGGCTTTCTACTCTTGGAAACACATAGGAGCAGTAGTGCCCTGTCCTATGGGGTGTCTATGAGTTAGCGTGGATTCAAAGGCAGTGAGTTGGGCTTGAGACCTAAAATGGACCCTTTCAGAGGCAGAAAAGAAAGGGCCCTTGGTTACTGTCAAGAAAGAATATCCAGGGTTGGAGTGTGTCCTTAGGACTCAAGATGCCTATTATCCAAAGAACTAGAGCTGACACCCTTCAACTAAGGCTTACTAGCAGTGCTGAGTGCTCTTGGGCAGTTATCTACAGAGATGAAATGGCTTTGTAAGATTCGCTCATGCTAGGCAAAGGCCAAGGGGCATCTGAACTTTGGTGTGCCTGTGGTTGCTGCTGAGCAGAGACTGTTCTGATTGAACAATTGTATCCTGAGCAATCCTAAACCTGAATTGTAACTCATCACTTCCCTCAACTCAAAGTCCCGAGTTTCTTGTGGCTATTGCAATGGAGTGTTAAACCCTGCAGAGAAGTCAAACGTACTTTGGAAGGGATGATTGGTGTCAAAATTGCTAGAGAGGTTGCAGGGTGGAGGCATGTCTGATGATTGTCTCTTTGGATCCACCCTTGGGCTGATGTTAGTAATGGCTCTCCTCCTCCCTTCTTTTGATATTAGAGAAGGTCAAATGCTACTCCATACCACTTTTCCATGGGGGAAAAAAGTCATGGACATATTTCTGTATCTGTTCATTCAACTTTTCTACAAACTTTTTGAGGCCCCCCACCCGCGTGCCTGGGAATCACTATAAAAAGGATAAAACTATTTTAGTATATAAAACCTGTCTTATTTTATTCCAGTTTTGGAATTTTACTGAGGAGCTGGGTGATACCCTCTCTCAGGAGAACAAAGTAAAGAAATGCAAACAAAGTTCAGCCCCAGATGTTTGGATTTTAATATATATTTTTAATTTTAGCAATTCAGGGCTTATTAAATAGATTATTTAGCCATTGTTTAAAACCTGGATGTAATTCAAAATAACCTTATTAAAGAATTTCATAGCCTGATGCCTCCCTACCTCTGGAGATTTTCATTCAAAATATTAAAGTGGGTTTTTTTTTAATTAGGTGGTTTCCTCCTACCAAATGTTTGAAATGCTAGACCTCATAGCTGACTAGTGAACATTGCTGTACAGTTCTATTGTCTCAAATCTGGTACTGAATATTCTCTGGACCCTTTCAGGGAAGTTTTATATTGTACTAACTTGGATACAGCTAAAGTCATACATGAATAATATGATTAATAAGAAATCCTGAGACTTCCTGAGAATCTATGAAAATGATTTAAGTATCCTAGATGGCATTGATCACTGTTTCCTCTATAGGCGGAATTTAAGGGGAAATGACTTTTGTTTTTATAAAGTGGAGAAAAGAAACAAATGTACATTGGCTGCCTGCTTTGTGTTAGGCACTAGCCAAAGAACTGACAACAAGTAGTTATATAGGTCATCATATTTAATTCCTAGCACAATCCTATGAGGGAACTACTAGTATCTCTTTCTGTGTCATAGATTAGAAAACAGAGGCCCAGAGAGATCGGAAAACTCACTGTCATCCAGCTGACGCCAGCTCATAACTGCCTTATCAGACAGGGTAGAACTGCCCCTGTGAGTTTCCAAGACTTTAATTCTTTCTCTCGAGAAACAGCTGGAGCTTTTGAACAGCTGACCCTGCATGAACACACAGCTAACAAATGGCAGGTTCCTTGCACAAGCCTGTCTCCAAAGTTCACGATTTATGCATTCTAATTCTCTGGTTTTCCTTTCCAGTATTAGCAGTGGAATAAGCATTTGGTACCACAGGAACTGTCCACAAATATTTATCATTCTGATGATCTATTCTTTTCATGCCGTATGACTAAGACAGAACACTTGTGCTAACGTTCTCTGACCCTGGTTGCAGCAGAGACCTTGTGTACCCTGCATCATGCCTCAGCAGCCCAGTTCAGATCCGGGGAGCAAATTGGTTTGGATAACCATCAGCACCTTACACTTGCCTTACTCCACTTTCCGGCCTGCTTTTTCCCTCCAGAGCTGCAGGAGTTTGCTAAATTCCTGAGCAGATCAGCCCAGAAAGGTCAGGGAGTAAACAACCCTGGAGGAAACTGTCCCTCTGTAGAGGATTCCAGTTAGTGGACCAATGTCCCAGGCTCCTTGTCTTCAGAGGGACAATTCTGCAGTGTGACCACAGCCGTCTTCGGGGAGTGTCCCGTGGGACTGAGGCTCAGAAGCGCTCTTCTCTCTCTCTCTCTCTCTCTCTCTCTCTCTCTCTCTCTGTCTCTTAGGCTAATTCTCATTGCCTGGGATTTTGAGCTTTTCCTTTCTTTTTATTCTAAAGTCACTGTAATATATTTATGATTTCTGTGCGCAATAGATCCTTTGTGGTGAGTGAATATGCATGAAGACTTCTTGTTTTGCCAAAGCAGAGGGAGAAGGGAAGGAAAGAGTTAAATAGGAGGGAGCCTGGTACAGACTTAGCACCACATCTGGTCCAGTCATTCTGTATTCATAGTGAGCCCCTGCGACAGAGAACAGTTAAAGGGCTTTTCTTGAGTGTGTTCTTTACAGGGAGGTCACCGGGGTTCTTCTCCCTCAGAGGGACCTGGTGGGTTTAAAACACACACTTTCAGCTGCCAAGGACTCTTAAGTACATGAAAGAGTCCACCAATCTGTGAATGCCCCAAAGTCCTTCAGGGAGACAAAGTCCACAATGGCCTGGACATCGTATGCACATAGGTGGAAACAGCTGTTCAGAAATGTGGGTATTGATTTTGCAGATAATGTGACTAAAACATGGGGATTGCCTTTTGCTAATTTTGTTCTTAAAAGCTCAAGCCTTTTTCAGATTCTGATATCTTTTGTACAGTTAGACTAGATAGATTTAATTTCATTTCCTAATCAATAGCTGCTAGGTTTCATGTTGCCATACATAGGAAAGCATCCTTGAGAACAAATTAAAAAATGATTATAACTTTAGTCAGTTTTTGTTGATCTGTTAATCTTCACATTCACAGAGTATGTTCTTTGTACTAATGTAAAGGCACACTTTGGGCTATCATAATTAAAGAAAAACATGGTGGTGATTCTAGAGAACTGTGTAAAAAGATAGACACTTTCTATAGATGATGATGTAGCTTTGGTGAAATAGTGGAGCTGCATTCTACTGCTAGCTGCAAGGTCAGCAGTTCAAAACCACCAGCCTCTCTATGGGAAAAAGATGTAATTTCTATTCACATAAAGATTTGCTGTCTCACCAACAGAAAAGTTGGTGAAGAGAGACAGCAGCCAGTGTAAGACTTGAAAAAAATAATTTATAATTTATCAAGAGTTCCTGAGGGAGGGATGGTGGGTATGGGGGGAAATGAGCTGATACCAAGGGCTCATGTAGAAAGAAAGTGTTTTGAAAATGATGATGGCAACCTACGTACACATGTGCATGACATAATGGATGGATAAATTGTGATAAGTGCTATAAGAACCCCAATAAATATTTTTATAGAAATTGTTGTCTCAGAAACCACAGGGGCAATTCTAACCTGTGCTATAGCATTTCTGTGAATGGGAATGGACTTCATGGCAGTTCAGTGTTGTTTTGAAGTGAAGAAGACACTTCAGAATTCCATTTCCCTACCAAGACATCAAGTACGCTAGAAACAAAGTATTTTTCCTGCAGGGTCTCTATAAGTTGGGAAGGACTGAGTGAGAGTGAGATTGATTTGGGTTTGATTTTGTTGCCTCATTTCTCAGAGGCCCGGGAGTCGCACAGAACACTAGAGCAGGGAAGACAAACAAATGGGACCCTGGGTCACGAGCGTGTGTACTGGCCATAGAATGACTGGTTTTACACACAAAACTCTAAAGGATATTGTGGGATCAAATATAGACCTAAATAATGTTACTGAATGTCATTTCTGAGTCAACTCTACAAATCTAGATTAACCATTTATCTAGAACCTCAATTAAACTATACTGCCTCAGAACATCTAAGACAAGGGACCTGAAAAAGCTCTTACATTTGTGAGCATTTCAAATTGATTCTGATGTTCAGTCATCACTCATACATATATGTGTAAAAGATAAGTCTTTCCAGTGATGTGTTGACATAAAATCAAGTCACAAAGAATCATAAAACCTGTGCTCTCAAATTGTAGGATAATTTTTTTTCTAAAAGAAGACTGCTAATGGTATGCAAAGAGAGAGAATACCTACATATTTTACATATATATTAATGTGTGTTTGTATGTATTCCCCTTTTTACTCGAACTGATTGTGATTACTACACAACTCATGTTAAAGACAATTTAACCACACACAAAAAGAGAGGAGAAATGTTCTTAAAAAATCTTTTTATTGTATAAAAGATTATTTTATTGCCATTTGCTTTATAATTCAAAACTACTTTCATGTCAGATAAAACCCTGTGGATTCTGAGTTGGCCTCCTCATCACAGTGTCAAGCATCAGAAAGCTCCAGCCACTCCTCAGGAGAAAGATCAAGGCTACTGATGCCCGCAAAAAGTTCCCGCTGTGGGGCCCCTTGAGAGCAGTTCTCCTCTGACCTGTGGGGTGCAACAAGCCCGAGTCAGCTCTTTGACAGTGAGTTTAAGGGGCTTTTTGTTTGACTCTATTATATACAGTTGATCTCAAAGAGATTTGGAGAATAAAGTGAGCCATGAGGAGTACTGGGAATACTTACAGAAAATGCGTTTCAGCAGAGTGGATACATCTCTCAGTCCCAGGGCTTCTGGGAAAAAAAGAAAGAGATTTAAGTATTAGTGTATTGTGTTATTGAGTTTTAGTGAAAATGATGAGAAAGAATACAAGTGTTTTCAAAGAAATGATAAATGTCTAGACAAGAATTGAGTTCATTCTACAAAAAAGAGGTAGGCTCCCCAGAGTGTAGGTACTTCAGGCCAAGAGAAGCCCTGAGATAGTAAGCTATTTGAAGTCAGAGGAGGGTCCGTGGGAACACACAGGGAGAGGGGAGTGATTCATGGCCTGACCCCAAGGGCCAGAGGCATATCAAAGGTGAGACAAGCACGGCAGACACCCTGGACACCGCTTGAAGGGGAACACCACGACGCAATTTCTAGGGATCATCAAAGCCAGCACTGGCTATGAGGGAGCATTCATCAAGTGAAGACTAAAACTGTAATAGTCAAAAGACTCCTTGAGTCAAGACAAACTGCGTGGTTTGTCCACTAAGTGTAGAAAGAGATGAAATGAAAAGGAAAAAAAAAAAGACTTTTGAAACATCATGGATCAATTTTCATCAATGAATGCAAAGAAGACATCATTATTTTTTATTTTTTAATCCTTTTATTGGGGGCTCATACAACTCTTATCACAATCTACACATAAGTCCATTGTGTGTCAAGCACAGCTATACATCCACTGCCTCCATCATTCTCATAACATTTGCTTTCTATCTAAGCTCTTGACATGCACTCCTCATTTTCCCCTCGCACCCTGCAACACCCTCTCATGAACCCTTGATAATTTATAAAACATTACTTTGTCATAATTATACTGTCTGATGTCTCCCTTCACCCACTTCCCCATTGACCATACCCCAGAGAGAAGGTTATATGTAGATCTTCATAATCAGTTCCCCTTTCTACCCTAACCTCCCTCCACCCTCCCAGTTTTGTCATTCTCATCACTGGTCCTGCAGGGATCATCTGTCCTGGATTCCCTATGTTTCTGGCTCCTATATGTGCCAGTGTACACCTGCTGGTCTGGCTGGATTTGTAAGGTAGAATTGGGATCAGGACAAGGAAGAAGCATTGAAGAACTAGAGGAAAGTTGCTACACTGCACCCTAACTAGTTTATCTCCTCCCTGTGAGCCCTCTGTAAGGAAAAGGCCATTGCCTACAGATGGACTTTGGGTCCCACCACCTGTACTCCCCCTCATTTATACTAATACAATTTTTACATCCCTTTGACACCTTGTAGTCACATAGACTGGTGTACTTTTCGTCCATGTGGGCTTTGTTGCTTCTGAGCTAGCTGGCCACTTGTTTATCTTCAAGCCTTGAAGCCCCCAGGTACTATATATTTGATTACTGGGCACCATCAGTTTTCTTTACCACATTTGCTCTGCAATTGGGTCAGGAAGGTGAGTATCATGGAATACCAGTTTAATAGAACAAAGTGCTCTTGCATTGAAAAAGTACTTGAGTGGAGGTCCAATGTCCATCTGCTACCTTAATACTGAGCCTCTAAATATGTGCACGTGAATCTATTTCCTCTTCATCATATATAAATATATTTACCTATGTACATGACTATATTTAGACCTCTGTAAATGCCTCTTGCCTCCTATTTCCTTCCTCTATTTTCTTATACTTCCCTCCCTCAGCCTTCATTTGGTTTTCAGTAATTTCTCTAGGTTTCCCTACCCTTGATCAATCCCTACGAGGCCTCTTACTCACTCCCTGCCACTGATTTTGTATCACTTACTTCTCCCTTGTCCTTGGGTTGGTCAACACCACCTCCTTTCCCCCATCTCCCCCTCTCCATATCCTTCCTGAAACCATTGGTCCCATCATTTTCTCTTCAAGACTGATCATCCAGCCTATCTTATCTAGACAGACCTGCAGAGATGATACTATGTACAAAAAATAAGACACAGCAAAATGAAGTGACAATAGAAAACGAAATGATGACTACAGCAAGGGAAATAAAACAATGCCCAGAAAATAAAGATAGATAAATTTAAAAAATAACAATAAAGCAAAACCTGTACATAGTTCAAGATTTGTTTGTTGACCTCTAGGATTCATCTCCTGTCAAGTTCCTGTCAATTCCTGATGGAATTCCATGCCCTGACCCCCAAATCTATCCTTAGCTCTCCCTCAAGACCTCCATGCTCTGTTCCCCCCACTGCTCTGCTGCACACACTTAGTATTTTCCTCTATATGGTAGGGACAGAAATCTGCAATCTCTGTCTCCAGTGTCGTCCTGCATAGGACTTGGGTCAGCAAGGAACATCGTGTCTCATAGTGGAGCTGACTCTCTGCCCCTCTCTGTGTGTTGGCTGTTCTCAGTGGGGAGATTGTCCTCATGGCTTGGTGAACCAGGATGCACTCTACTCTCTCTTCCTCCCCCTTCCTTTACTCCTGTGTGCTCAGGTAAGACATGTCCCCCTCCCCTGGACTTCAGTGCTGTCCTATAAAGTAAATTCTTCTGGGGAGAGGGGGAGGCTGTCCACATGGTTGGGATTGGGGCTGGACTCTCAGACCGCTCCACTGACTCTCTACTCCATGCCATCATGCTGCATTCCCGCCCTAGAACACTGTGTTTAAATCTGGTCCCTCTTTTCCTGTCAAGATATAAGGAATATACTCCCCTTGGGCGTATTAGTGCCCAGTTCCCCCGCTACACATTACTATCCCCCCACCCCTTCCTTTATAGTTGGTTACCATAGGTAGCCCTGGACTTGGTCTGTCCCCTGCCATATTACCTGGACCTTACCCCATTAATTTTTTTATATACAGTAGCCTTCCCCCTACCCCCTATTGCTTGTTTTAAGGCTACCTCAGGGGACTCATCTTGTACTTGTCCTTTTGCACTTGGCTTACTTCACTTAGCAGGATTTCCTCCAGTTCATCTCATGCAGTGATATTTTTCATGCCTTCATCACTAGTTTTCAGTGATGCATAGTATTCCATTGCATGTATGTACCACAACTTTTTAATCCATTCATCTTTTGTGGAAATTTGGATTGTTTCCAACTCCTTGCAATTGTAAACTGTGCCACAGCGAACATTAGAGCACAGATGTCTGGCAGTGGTTTGTTTCTTGCCTCTTCTGGGTTATATGCCCAGGAGGGGGATTGCTGGGCTGTATGGTAACTCAATTTCCATCTGTTTTAGAAATAGTCATATCGATTTCCATAGAGTTTGTACATACCTACAGGCCCACCAGCAGTGAAGGAGAGTTCCTCTAACACTTGTTAGTTCCTGATTTTTTGAATTGGGTTATCTTCGAGGGTGTTAGGTGGTGTCTCATAGTTGGTTTAATTTGCATTGCTTTATGGTTGGTGATTGGAAACATTTTCTTGTGTGTTTATTGGCTATTTGGACTTCTTCCCCTGTGAAATTTCTGTTCAGGCCTTTTGTCCATCTCCTCAGTGGGCAGTTAGTTTTTCTCTTATTGTAAGCTTGAAAAGTATTGCAGATTTTAGTAATAAGAACTTTGTCTAATTTGTTGTTGCTAAAGATGTTTTCCCTGTCTGTGGGCCCTCCTATTACTCTCTTGGTGAATCCTTTCTATGTATACAGTTGATTTATCTTCAGTATATCCCACTTGTCAATTTGTGACCCCTCTATATTTGTATTCTTCCCTATTTTTGATAACCTATGTATTCCCTGTGCCAAGGTTCTGAGGTTCATCCCAATTCCCTCACTGATGGCCCTAATTGTTTGGGGATTTAACTCAAGGTCTGTGATCCACCACAAGTTTATTCTTGTGCATGGAGAGAAATAAGGGTCTTGCTTCATTTTTCTGCAGGTAGAGATCCATTTTTTTCCAGCACCATTTAGTGAAGAGGGCATATGCTTCCCATTTGATATTTTTTAGGCCCTTTTAAAAAAAAATCAGTTGTCTGTATGCTGATGTTTTTATTTCTGGGTCTCAGCACTTTTCCATTGGTCTGAGTGTCTGTCACTATTCCAGGACCATACTGTTTTGACTACTGTGACTGTATAATACATACTAAAGTCAGGTAGAGTGAGCCCTCCCACTTTGTCCTTCTTCTTGAGGAGTTCTCTACTTATTCTGGGCTACTTTGCATGATTGTTCTTACATGTAGTGCCACAATGTGAAGATTAATGAGCGTGACATGTATTTTCACACTGACATTATAATAAAGCTACCCAAACAATGGGTGAGAGAAGTTCAGGAGAGAGAACAATTTCAAAACTCACCATAGGTACAGTGTCCTGTAAGTTTGCCTCTGCGAGAGATGCTGGTCAGGACTCTAGTAATGTAGTGGTCATGACTTGGGCTAGTCACTTTAAGATTAGAGGGGGGAAAGTGCAAAACCACCAGTTTCTTCTGAGGGAGAAAGCTGGGGCTTCTTACGCCCATAGAGTTTCAATCTCAGAAACACAGAGGGGCCCAATTTGATGGCTGTTTGGTTGTGTGTGTGTGTATGTTTCTAGTAACATTAAAAGTACAGAAGGGAAGGATCCAACTAGAAGAGTGTGAAAGGGAGGAAAAGAAGTGAAGAGGAGAGTTAATACCGTGACAGATGCTGATGGAAGTCAAGCAGGGTGGAAATCAAGAGGAGCACAGACTTAGTGATGCAGATATAGTTCATAAGCCTGAAAGAGGAAAGTCAGTAGAACCAGAGGGAGAACTCTGAAGAGTGAAGGCAGGAAAATCCAAGCATCCTCGACATCTTTATGTGAAGGGGAATGGCATAATGAGGTGGTTATGGGGTCAGAGAAATGATATATGTGCATTATAAAATTATTGACAGTTTTTATAACACATTCATTTAGCTGATGACAATGATTCATTGAAGAACATTTTGCAACTCTCCAAAGAACAAACACTTACCTCTTACAGGGCTCCAACATACGTCTGGACCAGCATGCCCTCTGATAGCCAGGAGGGGCTTCTTGTTTAGAATTCATCATGCATATTCCACTCTACTTTCCTCCTCATCCATAGATAATTATCCAGATAAGTATATAGGTACTATAAAATATCAGATCATTACAGAGGTGACTGTTTTAATAATCTGTCTATCCCTTTATTCCATTCACAGATAACATCGTCCAAATATTAGGAGACATCACTGGAATAGGCTGCAGAATTAAATGGGATAATGTCTCCATGTTGTTGTTGTTGTTGTTGTTGTTGGTTGACTCTGACTCATGGTGACCACATGTATAACAGAGCAAACATTATTCACACTGTTGATATGATTGAGTCCATTAATTCAGCCATCGTATCAGTTTCTATTATTAGGAAACTCCATTGTTTTCTGAAATAAGTTTTCTGCAGTATCAACAGTACCATGTGTGTAGTCTTAATGATATTCCCTACTTGATCTCTGTTCTAATATCCATTGCAATGGCTACACAAAGCTCACAGATAAAATTCACAGATAAAACATGATTCATAAAATCCATGTTTATTAAAGAAGCTATCTGTGGGAAACTAATACTAAGGGAAATATGACAGGGATTATATTCCCTCCCTTATAATAGAGGGAATTGGGAAAGTTAATATTCCATGATAGGAAAGCTTCCATTTTGGTTAGTTTGAGATAAAATTCAAGTACATTATCCTGCTTTAAATACTGTTCTCACAGATTCTCCCTTAACAGCTATGCTGCCTTAACGTGAGCACATGGTTGATTTTATCTCCCTACAGAAGCAGATGTCCTGTTACTGTCTCTTCAAGTCATGTCACCCAGTCCCCCATTGTCCCTTCCCCTAATGCAGGTGTTCAGTTTCCTCACCTGTGAGCTCAGAGACCTTATTGTAGATTCCATCCCCTGTGGTTTATGTAACTACTCAATAAGCTTGTCTTCTGGATACCTATAGCCTGAGGTAGTAAAGACTCCCTATATCTCTCATCCCCCACTTCCACCTGGCCCACCAGAAAGAGCTGAGGTGAGCATACTACCCTAAAATGTATCTGACACCTTTATTTTACTCTCTTTCCTATTCTCTATGACTGCACTATAATCCTTAGATATTATAACCATAAAATTGTGCCTACTGACACTTCAGATGTTAGAGACTGATTTCCTTTAACAGTTAACCAGTTGTAAGGCCAGTGAGAAATGCTCAGACCTGAACTGTTTAACAGGACATGTTACAAAGTTCCTTCTGATCTTCTAATACATACCAAATAGGGTATACTACTCCACTGGGAACCTCAATCCTAATGCTTTCACTCCAGTTCTGTGGGTCAGCAAGCCTAGGTTCCCCAATTAAGTGCCCAGAGGCACCCCAGTCCAGTCAGCCAATTTCCTGCAGAGTACATCACTCTGTTTCATGATCTGACTCCCAGTTCTGCTATGGCTCCTTTGACATTGTAGCTGTCTCCTAGATCCAGACATTTCACTGCACAGCATCACTTGGATCCACAGGATGCCCTTCCTTCCTGGCTTTTGCTGGTAATAAGATTCCTCTTCCTGTTTTTCAGAGGGCTCCTTTTTCACACAGCAGGGTGGCATTACAGAGAATTTGATTAACAGTTAAGGAGTTATCTAGCAAATTTTGATACATATTCAAGTTTGAGAACCCCCAATCTAAACAGATTTCATGTAATTTTACATTGTATCCTCCTGTTGTTGAATTTCATCCAGTTTCACACTATTCATCAGTTTTTGAGCTAATTTTCTGGCATTTCAATAAAAATTATTTTATTAATTTAAGTTCATTTTCCGCAAGTTTTTATTTTATACAGGGGTAACTAAAAAATCTCTTTGTAGTAAATTTCCTCCCATAAATTCATTGCTGCTCTCTGTCCCTTTAAATAACCTGATTTCCAGGCTGCAACAAAGAAACAATAAGATGAGTTCAGAAAATTTTGTGCCACAATAGATAAAGGTCTAATTACCAAAATCTGCAGAAGTCTAAACAGAGCAATAAGAAAGTAACAAATGACCTCATTCAAAAGTGGACAAAAGACATGGACATGGTTCATCCAAAATGACACTAGCAGACACAGAAAAAATGCTTACAATTACAATTGTAATTGTAATTGTAATTGTTACTCTGGGTCGACCAGAGAAACAAATGCATAGACACTCATATCAGTCTAAGAGAGGGCTGAGGTTTACTTTTAATGTAAAAGAGCAATTTGAGAACACATTCCAGGCCAGTCTATATCAAGTCCATAAGTCTGATAATACCCCATATGTCGATACTAGTCTATAAATTCCTCTTTAGACGCATGCAGCCATACAATGACACCAAATGCAGGAAGATCACAAGCCAGTAAGTGGAAAGTCTTGTGGATCCAGTGGTGATAGAAGCATCTCAATGCTGGCGTGAGTCTCCACCTGGCTCCTCCAGCCGCCTGGCTCTGGTTGTCATCAGCCTGACTCCATCAGTTTCATCATCAATAGCATCTCACAGGGAGTGTGTGTGTGTGTGTGTGTGTGTGTCTCTGTCTCAAGGGAGCTGTTTACCTCCTTCATGCCTCCAAATTGACAGGATTAACTCCACCCCTTCACTCTTAAGTCTCAAATTGACAACAGATTATGCAACTACCACAACTACCCATGCAGGAGATGCAAATTAAAGCCACAATGACCTACCACCTTACACTCACAGTACCCAATTAAAAAAAGACAGAAACAAAATTGCTGAAGGGGTTGTGGAGAGAGTGGAGTCATTGACACTTTATGTATTTGTATTACATAAATCCACTATGGATAGTGGTGTCGCAATACTTAAAATAACTGAAAATTGAATCCCATATCATTCAGCGGTACTGGCACTGGGCATATACCCCAAAGAAAGAAGAAACCGATACAAGTGGTTGCATGCTCTCCATGTTGATGACAGCACAATTCATGGTAGCAAGAAACTTGAAGCAGCATAAAAGTCCAACAATAGATGAATGTATGGAATAGAATGGTCCCTGAAAATCAGTGATGTAAGCACAAAACATTACATGGAAAGATTCAAAAACCACTATGCTGAGTGAAGTTATTCAATCAGAAAAGGACAAATGTTGTATGAGCCCATAGTGATAAGAAGAAAAAACAAATCTTAGAGACAAATTCCTAAGCAAAGGAGTGAAAAACCTGCTTACTGTCCATGAACCACACATTGCCCCCCCCCTTATATGCTCTTCATAGGAACCACCTTGAAAGAGGAGACCTCACATCAGCTGAGGAGCCCTCACATCAGCTGGGGTCACTGCTTGCTTCAATAAGTGAAAAAGGCAGAGCCATTCACTTGATGCCATATAACACTAAGACAAGGCTGCAGCAAATCAGCAGACATCCCACAGGAATGAGAAGGGAACCTTACTGGAAAGTAAAGTTAAAATAGGAGTAAGGAAGCACCTAGATTTTAGAAGAGGCATTTATACTTCTGTTGGTGAACAAATAGGGAGGAGTAACCTCACATTGGTAAAGGGACACTGTGTTAGGGTTCTCTAGAGAAACAAAACCAGGACACTAATCATTCTCTCTACATATTTATATAGCTAGAGAGAGATCTAACCCAAGAAATAAACAGTTAACTAATCTATAAAGCAGTACAAATGGCTCAGTGCAACTCACTTGCATGAGATGGCTAGAAGACTGGCAGTCCTTTGAGTTTTGAGGAACATTGAGTAGTCTTCTGTAGAGCAATTCAGGCTATCTGGCCACAAACAGCAAACAGCAAAGCAGGTCACCAACAGTCAGCCAGATGACAGAGTCCGACAGTCCCAAGCTAAAGAGATACATATCCCAGGAGCGTGGTGAAGCAGAGCTTGAAGGCACATCAACTCACAGCAACACCGTCCACAGACGAGGTGTCTCACAGGTAGTGTAGCTTGGAGATCGAGGCACGGGACAAACAAGGCAGCCAGCTGGTCCAAAGATCCAAGAGCAAGAGAGCAATGGAGGGACTCACCAAGCCATTTATATCTCCGCCCTTCAATTGATCTCACATGTGTTCATTGCCTACGTTGACACAACAAGCCTACCTATCACAGATATTCATCAACAATTATATAAAACCCGATGGGAGAATAGCCCAGTATTATGTTCCTGGTTAGACAATTTTAAGTTAGTTTCTATCCTATGTGGTCTTTGGTCTTACAGGAAACATGGCATCCTCAGAGAAAACAACAGAAGAACTCGACACTAAAACTACACTGAAGAAACTGGGCCCCACCTCAATTTGGCCTTTCTCCCTTTAGATTTAAGACTGAAATTAATGGGTGAGAGAAGAAACAAATGTTGGCTACCCTAAGCCTGGGAAATTGCCAGTAGCTGGACATTGGCTATGATTCCTAGCTTAGTGGGCATCCGAGGAAAGAAGACCAAGATCCACCATATATTTACTACTTTAACGTCTTCCTTGCATTCATGAGACATGTATCAATCTGATAGGGAAGGATCTGACCATGTAAGGAATGGTATAGGAATTATTCTCCTGGCACCAACCCTCATGACAAAAGGAAACAGAATACAATAATTTAGAGTTCAGTCTGTACAAAGCAATAAGTCATGTATTTCAGTTCACAGTTGGACTATATGAATATCTCTTTTCCATGCCATTGGATAAATATTTAATATTTTAAGTGGAATCATTTTATTCCCCAAGAGGAAGAATGATATTTATAATAAATCATTTTATTGGGGGCTCATATAACAACTCCCATCACAATCAATGCATATGTTAATTGTATGCATACCACATTTGCACACCTGTTGCCATCACCACCCCTGAAACATCCTCCCTCCACTTAGGCCCACAGTACGAGCTCTTCATATTTCCCCTCCCTCCCTGAGAGCCACAGGATGGACACAAAGCTCAATTAGGAATGCAATGCAAATATATAGGCTTTTTTGGAGATAGTGAGGGACTTTTGTGAAGGGAGGGGACAGGAGAGAGAGAGAGAGAGAGAGAGAGAGAGAGAGAGAGAGAGAGAGAGAGAGACACTTCTTGAGCTTCTGTGTAGTCCTGAGGCCCGAGAGTTAGGCTAGGGAAGCCGCACCTGGCAGTGAGGCAGTGGTACATATATAGGGCTTGAGCCAAGGATGTATATATCAATAAGGGAATGAGGCTTTCTGATGTTGCAGTTGCAGAGTCTGAGTCAGGATATGGACCCGCCTCCTGGAACACTGAGGAAAGAGGCTGTACAGACAAGGCCCTGAGAGATATGTTCTGTTAGGAGGCTGTACCCTTTGGGTAGATCACTCTGTGAAATGCCAGAGGAAGTGTTTACAAAGTAATGCCAGAGGAAGAGTTTACAAATTTCAGCAGGTTGTTCATCTCTTTCTCAGTGAGGCTGACGCAAAAGGGGTGCAAGAGCTGCCTGGTCCAGGGAACTTCCCTGTCCAGGGGGCTGCCTGGTTGAACCCTGGCCCATACACTCCCCACTTCCCTCCCCCATGATCCCCTAATAATTTACACATTGTTAATACTTTTTCATATTGTACTCTGTCCGATGTGTTCCTTCACCCAGTTCCCCACTCTCAGTACTCCAGAAAGATCATATGTAGATCCCTGCAACTAATTCCTCCTTCTACTCCACCCTCCTGATATCACTACACCCACCACTGGTCCGGAAGGGATCATCTATCCTGAATTCTCCATGTTTCTAGTTCCAGTGGTCTAGCTGGATTTGCAAGGTAGAATTGGGATCATGAAAGATGAATGATCATGACTGATATTTTGAGTGCAGGACTGTAGCCCACTGAGCTGGCCGTTCAAATCCAGCAGGAGCAAGGTTGGACCTCCTACTCCCACCAGAGGGCAGTGATGCCCCCCCCCCAAAATGAAGATAAAACTGCTAAAGTAAACCTGAGTCATAAAAAAACCCAAGGACAAGTCACGTGAACTTTGGGTTCCCACTTAATTTTAGCCCCAATCCAAGCACAATTAGTTCTTATAACATGAACCTGCCCAATAGACTCTGTCATAAAGTGATCACTTTACCAGCAATGGTGAAGAAAGCAGATCATGTCTGGCAATCAAGTGCAATACCGTCTGGGGTCCTAAAGGCTTGAACTCACACAGCCATCGAAGGGAGGGGTCAACTAAGTCCACATGGAAGACGCACATCAGTCTGTGTGATCCAGAGATGACAAATAACAAAATCCAAATATGATGATGAGGAAGATGTCCAAGCTGAAATGATGACCACCCAGTTTGTAGAAGGCATTGGAGGACTGTGGGATCCCACAAACCATCGACAGCGGACCTCTTCAAACCACTGGCAGGTCCTCCATGGCCACAGTCCAGGGGTGTGAACAGCAGTAAGCTCTGCCTGACAGAGCTTCTTATAAACTTAACTATGGTGGATGGAACTACGGCACTATAAGATCCTTTATCACCTGATCTTCCCTCTTGACCCACCTTGAATTTGCTCAAGGTTTAAATATATCTCACTTGTTCCCTAACAGAAAATTTCTCTCTGGTCTCTTTTAATATTGTCAGTGGTCTTTTCTTTTTCCTATGTTTTTTTGTTTGTTTGTTTCTGATATGCTCTCCAGTTTATGAAGATGCATAGAGGGGATGCACAGAGAGAATGACTGATGTGATATCTTACCAGGATTGAGGGGAGAGCGAGGGAAATTTGGGAGCAAATGATGAGTGCAGGAGGGGGAGGATGCACTATACCTGATTGTGGTGATGTATGTATAAATCTGTTTAAAAGCGACTTAACTATGGACGTAGATGATATGTGAATTTCAAATGATAAAACTGCTAAAATAAATAAAACATTCAGTTGGAGATATTTCGTATCACAAAAGAAACCCTGGTAGTGCAGTGGATCAGGCACTGGGCTTCTAATCCTACTTTCTGCCATTCAAACACACTAGCTGCTGGGGAGAGTGGGGCTGAGGAGAGTTAGAAGATACAGTTGTTTGCTCTTGGCAAGATGTTAAGTCTCCGAAATTCTATGTAGGGTCACAATGAGTCAGCGTCGACTAAAGGGCAGTGGTTTTGCCTTTTAGCTTTGAAAAAGAAATCTAAGCCCTGAAAATTAAAAAGGAAAGACTGTGCCATGAAGTAAGAAATTATTCAAAATCTATTGTAGTCTTATGAAAAGGGCACAGTAGCCTGCTTGAAGAATTCACATTGTCCACATTTGAAAAAGAAAGACAATAAAAGATTGTATCTCCTCCAGAAGAGTAAGTTGTGTGAAAACATAGTAATAAAAAAAGGTGAGGAAACCCTTTTAAGCAGAAGAGTGCCAGCTAAATACATGTACAAGAAAGTACAGATTTAGAAGCAAACAAATTTGCTTCTACCAATAAAATAATAGTGAAAGATCCTTATGGACATCCCCAAACAATTGGATGAAAGATTGTAGGAGCAGAGAAATTTTACAAGATTTCAAATTATTACCACACAAAATGCCTACTAATTATATATTTTAAAAAGCTTCTTTACAAAAGAGAATTCAATTCTTTACAAAAGAGAGTTCTGTATCGATATACTGGTTGTTGGGGTTTTTTTTTTCAGATGAAGCCTATATTATTCACATTTCTCATATGGTAGATGAGTTTATCTACCTGATTAATAAGCTTTTGAAAGATGAGTTAACATTTCTCATGATGGAGATGTCAGTCTTCTATTTTTAAAAATACTCTACATTATTATTTTATTAAAGTTTCTCACCATTCTTATAGTAAAGAGATTGAACCAACTCAGTAAGGGTTCTAATACTATAAATCTTACAGGAGCAGACAGTCCTTTATCATTTGAAATAGCTAGTGGGTTTGAACACCAACTTTGCAGCTAGCAGTCAAGTGCTTAACTCTCTGTGCCAAAGATCTTCTTACCTCATGGCTACCTAGTTCAAATTTCATTTTATAGAATTGATTTATTTCTTTGAATGCTTTGAAATTGGTTGCTCTAAAGTTTGAATCTGTCTTTATTTTCTTCCTTTTCTATTACAAACTTCAAGATAACATTGGCCATGGATTTGGGGGATGGGGGATGGGGGAGCTGAATTTCTATTAAGTCCACTTAACCAGGCAGATTTTATTTAGCATTACCCCCTGCTTTTTCCCCCCTGCAAAATGAATTTCTTAGCAAATAATCAATATTTAACAGTGTGCTCTTTTTTACTAGAGGTATAATTTCTTTAGAAAATCTATAAACTAGATCGATGACGCATGGTATTTGGTATATAACAGAAAATAAAAGGAGAGCAGTAAAATAAATAATTTTACTCGAATGGGGGCACCTCTCAATTTTAAAATTAACCTGAAATTCGTGTTCCAAGATTTCACATGAAACTGAAGTGTTCAAAGATTTTACCAGAAATTTAGAGGATGCTCATTCTTCCAAAGGAAACCAACAAAGGCCATAGTTCAAAACTACCAGCCTCTCTATGGGAGAAAGACGAGGTTTTCTTACTTCTGTAAGAATTTACAGTCCCAGAAATTCAGTGGAGCAGTTCTAGTCTGTCCTGTAGAGTCGTGAGGAGTCAGCACCGACTTGATGGCAGTGAGTGAGTTTCTTCTCTCCTGCCATAAGGAATTTGTCCAAGTCTTTCCAAATGGTAAGTGTAGGACTCCTTCTCCTTTGTTTCATGATTTCCCCTTGGCACCTATTTTTTATGTATATCATTCTGTTACTTCCTGGAAATTATTCTGTGTGTTAATGATGAGTTTATTTTAAAGCTCTTTCACATTTCACAGAGTTCCTAGCTATGCACACATTTTCTCCTTCAATTCCCTCTTCCCCTTGTAAGAAGGCCACCATTTTTAAAAGACTAAAATTGAGGGCATCAATTTGGTAGTCTATTGCCAATACTTAGCTGTTTTTCAAAGGGAAAGTTGGGGCTGCAGAATGTTATTGATAGAAGGAGGGATGGTATTTAAACCCAACTGAAATCTGCAAATAAAATAGTGCCTGTACTGCTTAGTCTTTCAGCTTCATTTCGAGACACACTTAAAGACCTTGTGGCATTTCCCATTAATTTCATATGCAGGAGCAGTAAATTAAAAATCAAATGTGTTGCCATTAAGTGTAGTCCAACTCATAATGACCCTGTATGGAGTTTCTGAAGCTGTAAATGCTTATGAGAGCAGAAAACCTTATCTTTGTCTTTCATAGCAGTTGGTATGTTTGATGTGCCAACATGTGGTTAGCAGTCCAGTGCTTACCCCAGAGCATAAGCCACCAAGCGTCCTTGAAGTAGCAGCTGTGAATAGTAATTTTGACATTAGTACATTTGACAATGTTTCTGTACAGCAGAAGACAAGCTTCAGAAGTCAGCTCCCTGGATTGGGTCAGCTCTGAACACAGATATCTTCGTAGAACTATTGGTGTCTTTAGGCCCCACAATTTATTTCTTCTATAAGATAACCAAAATCTGTAGAATTATCTATTATCTGATTCCTATGACTATCATCTTTTCCATATCATAGGCATAGGCCTACACATGGAGACTTAAAAAAGTGACTATAAAATTGCCTCATCAAGTCATGATAAACCAAGGCAAGTTGAGGCATACCACTTTGCTCAATGCTTTTCATGAAGAAGGGTCTTCTCAACATATTTGGGCCAAGTCCTAACTCTGAATATCCACTCTAAGACTTCGGCTAATGTCCGAGCTCCTTGCTCTTGCTAATTTCTGATTGTGAAGTGCACACCAGTTCCTCTGATCACCTCTACAGTTCTGCTCCTGGAGCACTTCTTCCCTGCTCTGGGATTCCCTCTCCTGAGCACGTTACCTGGCAGTGCCAGCTGGGAGGTTTGAGTCCCATATTTCATGGATATGACACTTCCCACTTCCCTCGAGGGCTCTGAATCTCTTTATGGAAGCTAGTCCCTCCAACAAATGTGAGCAAACTCCCTCAATACATTTTATAGAAGTTGACTCATTGATCAGAGCAGTTGTAGAACTAAGATACAAAATCTATTATAGCTCCTAAATAAAGATGATGGAATCAATGAGATAGTAATTAATGCAGATGAAGAAGCTTTTCAAAGAAACAAGTCTATGACTTTCATTGAAATCAATTGCTACAATTAACTTTAATTTGGAACTGTGATGGTTTTAGTTGGCCTTCTCATTCAGTAAACATGATAAAAATAGCAAGAGTTGGAACTATGTCTAGGGTGATTACATGACTGTCATTTTGTATTTACTCATTAGCCTCTTCCAGGTGCAGAAACCTTTGACACTAAGGCAATGAAACACCAATAACTCCAATAATAATAACTTTTCTTTTAAGTGTCTGAAATATCTTCAAAAAGAAGGATGTACTGAAGAACTAGCCAAGCTTTGCCAAGCTTCCCAAGCTTTGCCCTGTTCTGAGGGTAGTACTTGATATACACAGATATTTCTTTTAGTCTACAAAGAAGGCAATGTCAGGAGGTAGCTCATGAGATGGTCCAGTCTTGCTAAAGGAATTGGATCAAAATGGTTTCAGTACAAAGAGACATTTTGAAGACAAGAAGTTCTAGAAAAGGATTTCCAAGTTTTGCTTGAGCCCCCTCGCCTACCCCCACCATCCTCTCTTCATATGCATACATACTGATATCAAGGAATCCATGTATGAATGCCTTTGATGCTCTCTTGAGGAGAATGGTGGAGACCATTGATCAGGTGCCTTTAAGTTGGACTGAGCGAAGGGAATAAGGCATCCTCTTGGTGAACAGATGAGTGGACTGGCCAAATCAAGAGGTCTCCTCTTCTCTTAATTCCTATGGTTAATGTGCTCTTGTTCCCATCATCTTATATTTTCTGACAATTGTTAAAATCTTGGATGGTAGAAAAACATTTTATGAAGAGATTGAAAGTAATTACAGTGTGGATTTTTTTTACCTAGAATATATAATCAATTTCATTTATTTCCCAAGTAAAACATTCACTACAGGTTCAATCTTTAAAAGACAACTTGATTATCTGTTCCACAGAGCAAGTCAGGAGATATCATTCTCAGTCCTCAATCATAACTTCTTATTATGAAATGTTTACACCCAAATCATTTTCATATTGAACAGGGGTCTGATTAACACATAACATTTAATGTGTGCATATTTTTGAAAAGCAACCCAGCTAGACAGCATGCAATGTCATTGGAAGTAAAGTGCCATATTTGGCACCTTTCATTTAAGAAAGATCTTTTATTCTTTTTTCTTCGTGAGCAACAGAATGTCCTGAACACTTTAAGGAAGCAGATTGTCCCACTCTTCAAGACTGAATTACAAATGCTTTATGAAAGTAGGGTAAATAACTTTCCACATATAGTTCATATCAAGTAACTCTTGGAGGGGGAATGGACATTTTTAAAATGTATATTCCTTTCTAGAAAGTCACCGTAAATTAACTTTACCTTCATACAACAACAACAGTTTTGTGGACAATAAATTTCTTTTGCAGAAGGGCAATGGAGATTTCTAACAGTTAAAATGTAATGTCCATGACCTACATTTCTTCAGATCTCCTCTGGCTACGTTTACACCTAAGTGATAGCAGCAGTCCTCGAATGCCATATCACTGGGTCAACTTCTACCAGTGACACCACTGAAAGCCCAACCCCCAGCCCTTCCTTCTGAATGCAGGTTGATCATGAACTACGGTTGTCCCCTTGTGCTGTCCCATTCAGCATCTGTGTCTGAATGAGGAAAAGACACACTTTCTGCACGCATAGTCTGTCTTGAAGAGTGAGACTGGAATTAGACCCAGTATTGTTCTGGCCACTGGGCTAGGTGTCCTTATACAATGCATACTCACCAGACTTTGTGATGTGTCCTACGAACTCACCTCTTTTTGTTTCTCTTCGAGGCATCCAGTATCTATACCTTTTCACCTTGACCTGCATCCTCAGTTGGTGGGGCCACAACTAGGAGGTGACTGCCTTCTATAAGAGTACTTCCTGCTGTCTCTAACAATTTCCATGCTGGCAGGATGGAAGGAAGAGTCTGCTGAATGTACATTATCATCCTCATTTACAGACTTCTAAAGCAAAGCAAACATGCATGCTGTGTATCTGGAAGACTTCAGAGAGTAGAGCTTCTTTCAAAGGATTCACGTCCTCTCCTTCAAAAACTGACATACTCAATAGGTCAAAGAACAAGAAACTCAGAGTGATGTGGCTGGCTCACTAACTCCGTCCCCCTGTGTACCCTCTATAAATGGGAAGACAATGACTTGTCTTCTTCCTCAGCTGCTTGGGGGTCTTGAGAATCATAGGTGAAGGGGGGAGGGTCAGGAAACTCAAATTGTCTCCTTACTGTCTCTTCCAGGAAGGTCCAGAGATCTTCAGGGAAAGGGTGCCCTTTCATTTCACATCATCCCCCAAGACCTCCAGCAAACTGTGGACATTGCAGGGAGCATATAGTTTGAATCTTTGCTCTGAGAACTTTTCATAAAAGTTTAAAGGCAAAAATAAGTACATCAAAAAATTGTGGAGCATAAGAATACAATTACCCATCCATGAAGTGAATGCATCCCAGACTACAAGATAAAATTGCCACTAAATCAATCATATGACTTCAATCAATCTAATGCTTACCCTAATATTTCATTTATTCCTGGCATTTTAGGTTCCTATGGTCTCTTTAACTCTTGACTTCAGGGTCTAGTCTGTGCTGTATTTGTTTGACTCCACATCAACTTAGACACGAAAATCAACTTTTCCACTGATTTTCAGCACCAGCAAAAAGCTACACATACAAAGATTTTTCATTTTTCCTGTTTACATTTCCCATTGTCAACTATCTCTTTTTGTTCTCTGACTATCTTTTAAAAAATCATATGTCATAGTAAAACAGCTTTTCATTCTGTTAGAAAATATTTATGACAGCTTGTTCTCAATTTGCTTTATGACCTCTCTGCTCTGCTTGCTTTAAGGACTAACACTTAAAAGTTACTTGCAGACTGCGTGGTTCATCCCCACATGTCTCCCTTGCCTATTTCGACCTTTTCCAAGCCCAGGAGGCTGGTTTCTGTGGATTACATCATCTGGGGGCTCTAGCTCTTTGGTTTTCTACTAGGGTCAATGAATGGAGCCCCATTCACACTGCTACCCAGACCCTCCTGACTCACAGTGACTCAATAGCACTGTGAAGAAGTGGCCCTGTGAGTTTTGAGACTGTAGTTCTTTACAGAAGTAGAAAGCCTCTTCTTTCTCCTTAGGAGGAGCTCGTGGTTTCAAACTACTGATCTTATGGTTAGTAGCCCAAGAGTAACCCACTATACGACCAGGGCTGCAAAATAAAAGGGGTGGGGCACGTTGCCCACCCCCAATCACTTTCTACCAGTGAATGTGTTCTTCTGTCATAATGGTTTTTAACTTTGGCATGGTTGATGTCTAGAGTCAGCTAAGTCTTTATTGAGGCATCATCCTGTACACTGTAGGGTCATCGGCACCAGTATCCCTTTCTCTAGATATCTGTAAGCAGCATCCACCCATCCCAGATCTTAATCATAAAGATGTTCCAGATATTGCCCAGTATCCCAGGGTGTGAGGGAGAATTGTGCCCAGTTGAAAGACACTAGTCTATTGCTGGGGCTGCTACTAGACCCCTTTCCACAATTCCAGCCTGCCAGCTCTGCCAATGCTGTCCTCTCATCCTTCCCCCTTGCTGGTGCTGGTCCCGCGTTCGTTCTTTCTTTTTCTCCTGGTTCTTTTAAACCTGCTCTCTGTAAGTACTCTCTTCATTGAACTCTGCAGTGAAATCATTTTGAGTGTGCTACCTGTTTACAGCTGGGACTTCCTGGCTGCAGAACCTCTGTGAAAATTGGTGTGTTGTATTGACTGTAATTTTCATTGGAAGGTGATTTGGATATGTGGTTACCTTGGAAACACACATTTCAGAATTTATAGGTCTCTGAGGGTGTCTAGTCAGGATTCTCGGGTTATTTTTCTCATCTTCCGGTATGGCGTATGCTTGACTGTCAACATTCTGCACAACTAGTGAGGAAAGAAGGCTAAAGGACTCAAGACAGAGTGCGGGAACGTCTGCTTCATCTTTGCTTATAGATGATATCCTCCCCAAACCTGCCAGAGGGCTTCAGATCCCCAGGCCCTCCGTTTTGATTCTAACCAGAGAACAAAGCTCAGGTTTTCTGCTCCTCAGCCTTCTCGATATTTTTTGCCCCACCCTCAGGGACACTTTAGAGACACCTGGCAATCTCAATTCCCTAAGCCTGAGCTGTCTGCCATGTAGACAAATCGCTGCTTGACTTTCTCAATGTTACTTCAGATGCCAGCTTTCTCTAGTTTACTGAGTCACAAGTTTTCAATCGCTCGTTGGTTTCTAAATGCTTCCATACATTCCATTTCAGAAGAAGGTAGAGGTAATATTGTAGCTTAATCTGTCATCTTTATGCAAACAATACTAGTTACATCCTCAGGTAACCCAAAAGTAAGCCTTTCCAAGCTCCTGAGTCAAACAACCGTAGCTTCTCCCTTCTTACAACTCTGTTTTCTTTTTTTCCAATTTATCTTCATTTATTTTTTTAAAAACATTTTATTGGGGGCTTGTACAACTCATCACATTTCAAACATGCATCCATTGTCTAAAACACATTTGTACATATGTTGCCATCATGTTTTCAAAGCATTTTCTTTCTACTTGAGTCCTTGGTAGAGGCTTCTCATTTTGTCCCCTCCCTCATGAACCCTTGATGACTTATGAATTATTATTTTTGTACTGTCTGATATTTCCCTTTGCCCCCTTGTCACCTACCCCCCTGGGAGGCAGCCATAGTAGGTCATTGTGATCGGTTCTTCCTTTCTCCCTCCACCTTTCCCTTCCCTTCATGCTATGGATACTCTCAATATTGGTCCTAAGGAGTTTATCTTTCCTATATTCCTTGTGTTTCCAGCTCTTATCTATACCCATGCACATGCTCTGGTCTAACCAGATTTGTAAGGTAGAATTAGGGTCGTGATTAGTGGTGGGGAGGAAGCATTAAAGAACTAGAGGAAAGTTGTATGTTTCATTAGTGTTATATTGAACACCAAATGGCCCATATTCTCCTCACAGCTCTTCTGTAAGGGAATGTTCAATTGCTTACAGATTGGCTTTGGGCCTCCACTCCACACACACACACACACATACAACCATTTGCATTATTTTTTTTTTTTTGCTCTGGATCTCTGATGCCTCATACATGGTCCCATCGACACCTCATGATCACATAGGCTAGTATTCTTATTCCATGTGGGTTTTGTCGTTTTTCAACTACATGGTTGCTTGTTTATTTTCAAGTCTTTTGGGGGGGGAGGGGCATCACTGCCTCTGGTGGTCATGGGTGCTACCCAGTGCTGCTCCTGAGAGCCGCCTCTGGATTTAAACTGCCAAGTCTGTGGGCCGCAGTCCCGCACTCAATCACATACACCACCAGGGCTCATTCCCTTTTCTTTTTTTAAATTTTATTTTCAAGTCTTTGAGACTCCAGATGTGATATCTTTTGATACCCATCAGCTTTCTTCACCACATTTGTTTATGCACCCACTGTGTCTTCAGCAATTGTGTCAGGAATGTGACCATCTCAGTGTGCTGGATTACTAGAACAAGGTGTTCTTGTGCTGAGGGGGTATTAAGTAGAGGTCCAATGGGGCCTGGTTTTCGAATGTATTGCTCCACACGCTGTGTTACAACCTCCCTCTCTTCTTTGTCTTCGTGCATCCTCTTTGCACTGACTAGATTGTTCTTTCTTCAGCTGGCTGCTCCATTTGACATCTCTTCCTTAAGAGTTTTTCCTGACCTTCTAAAACTGTGTTACATAACAATCATGTCCCTTTAACACCCTCGGTTGACCTTTTCTCTTTGCTCTTTCCCATTCTCCAGCAATCTTTACATACATTTCAAAACACTAATCTTTGTGGGTCAAATCTTCTAGCCTTTTTTGAAGAAAAACAATTGAGACCCATATCCCTGTGGTCACTAAGAACCATATATTGTAGTCCTTCAATAAACTGTGGTTTTGTGGAAATAATGACTATACGCTGAACAGCACAGGAGTCCTAAGATCAGCTAAGTGCCAATCACCGAAACATATGTGAATGCATAAATACTAATTACTACTGACTTCATGCTCATTATTTATCAATAGTATATAGTCAACTCAAATGCTTTGAGAAGTCTTTCTAAAACTTCAGCTTTTCCTGTGCACTCATCTGATGCCCCAGGTTTGAAATGAAAGAGAACACCTACAAGTCCAAGCGCAGAGGCAGAGGACTCCCAGGAGGCATCGTTCTTTGAGGTATGTCAGCGTCCCCATTTTTCTTGGTTTAAGGTAGCTGCTCAGATATTTGAGTCACCAAATGAGAAAGTTCACAGAGCAGGCAATGAAAGAACGAAGTGACTTCCTGACTCTTCTCATCTCATTTCCCCAGATGTTGTCAAAGAACAACAACCATGAATCTGTTTGGGAATAAGTTTCTATTGTTTTTTGGTAAAGGGTCAATCAGACCTAAGCAGATTGCATCTGTTCTTCCCATGCATTCTTATCAGCTAGGTAATGCAGAAAGACTAGGAAATTGCCCCCAAAGTCAACTTCAATGCCATCATTCATTCTGATTCATAGCTGGACCTAATAAGCCAGAAGAGAACTGCTTTCTTGTTTTCCAAGTCTATAAATATTACAGGAGGAGAAAGCCTCATATCTCTCTCAATCTCTCTCTCTCTCACTGAGAAGCTAGTGGTTTCTAACTGCTGACCTTACAATGATTACACCGAGACATAAGGTAGTACACCATTTGGACAATTCATGTCCCTAAACTCTTGGCCAGTAATTCTGGAAGTGAGGTCTTATTCAATTTAAGGCTAATTCCAGTTGATCCTTTTAGATGGAGAGTATTATTACTCTTCATTTATTCAAATGCAATGGACTCCAGGAAGATACGCTTTAGTCGGCACCATGACTAACCAATGTGTTTACAGAGATTTCATTCTAGCCCTGACATCCAGAGATTTCATTCTAGCCCTGACATCCAGATGGAGCCACACATAACTTCCCAGATTATACACACCTTAAAATAATTAACCATTTAACCCTCTTAATTACCCAAAGTAACCATCTTCCTTTCTGTTCTCTAGCATTGGAAGGAGTCCCGGGGGTGCTGTGTGTTAGATATGAGTCTACTAAACACAAGGTTGGCAGTTCAAATCCACCAGATACTATGCGGGAGAAGAATGAGACTGGGTGTTCCCGTAAAGATTTGCAAACTCAGAAACTGTATGTTGGGTCTGTACATGGCAGAATTATCTCAGTGGTGATGGATTTGGTGTGGGCTTTCTCGACCTTGATAGCTCTATGCTTTGGCCATGTCTAAAACCAATGAGGTTCCCAGATGGTATAAATGACTGATCTGCTTGCTTGCGAAATGAAAGTTGGCAGTTTGGGTTCACCAGAGGCATCTCAGAATGCAGGCCTTGCAATTTACTCCCCCAAATCTCCATGGAAAACCCTGTAGATAGTGGTTCTACTCTGAGCCATGGGGAGTCAACATGCACCAACATTGACAACTGGTAAACCTAATCATCCTGACCATTCTGGATTCTCTGGTCCTCCTGAGGACCACCATAGCAGCCTCCCACAAGCGCTCATTCTTTCACCCAGAAGCTGCTCCTCCCAGGAGTTGTGTTCCACCTAGCACGCCACCTCGCTGCCCAGGGCTCTCCGCTCTTGTGGCACTAAATCTGTGGGGATGTGTGCCAAGACCTTTCTGGTGAGAGAGGGCCAAGGAGAAATGCCTTGTGTTCAAAATATAATCCTTTCAACCATGTTGGCAACGTTTTAACCCAAGCAGATGGTTAAGTCTAGAGAAACCCATCTTTCCCTTCTCAGAGCTCTTCTTTTGCGACAATCGAGTTTGCCAGATTGGAGTTTGCAGTTTCGTTCCTCGTCAGCCTGCCGACCCCCCTCCTTTGAGTCACGGATGAGTCCTTCCTCTGTATCAAGCTGCTTCTGGGCGGTTGCTGCCTCTTGAGAGACGCTACAGCAATACCTCCAGCTCGTGTTTGCTGCGTTCTTGGTTGCAAGCAACAAGGGGCTGTAATGCTTCCTCCATATGGCTTCTCCCCGTGCTCAGCCTCAGCTGGGCCGAATGGGCTGATAGACAAGGACGCCTCAGATCGCACAGCTGGCGAAACCCAATTTAGGGACCTCAATCTCGTTGAAGGCATGGGTATGCGTGCGAAATGAAAGAAATTCAGAAATGCAATTATCTCTCACCATAGATTCTTTAAAAAGTACAAGGAAAATAAAGGAAGGAAATTAGAGAGCTTATTTTAGCTAAAAATGGCCAAGATCTACTACAGACACATAATGCGCCCTGTTTCATCATTTTGCTCCCACATATGGGGTGACAAAGCACTCTTTGCAGAGTTAGAAAAAGCCCCGGGATATGTGGACTGAATGTCTCTACAACAGAGGAGTGAGATTCGGTACTCTGAGTAGCAATAAGTCACCCTGGATTGTCAGGAACCAAATCAGGGACAGAGCTCATTGACAAACAATCACTGCCAATCTCTCCACTTGGAGGGCACCTATTCACACACCGGCCCAACGGCCAAATTCTTGCACTGTCAGGATTTGTTAAAAGCTGACCTCTTTGATGAGTTAAATACCCCTCATTCTTCTTAGCCCCAGCGCCTATCACATCACATGCTAAGGAACTATTGACTTCACATCAAGAGCAGGAAAGCATTGCTCTTCCTTGGGACCCTGCCTAATGGACTTTACTCATCGAGGCAGGTTAAATCTTCAAGGAGAACAAAAGAAATGCACCCCCAGAAAAAATAGGTGATTTAATTTTAGGTTCTCATCAGTGAAAACAGCAACGTCTCCAAAGAGGAACTTTTTACAGCTCAGAAATACTTGTAAAAATAGACCTGGTTTTAAAAGGTGATGTGGTTTATTCATTGTGCTATTAACTTTCTCTTGCTCTGCAAAGTGTTCTTATGTCAAATGCCACCCCCACAGCCTACAGAAAGTAATTGCTAGTGGCAGCCTGTGAGGTCATCCAGAATCCCTGTTGAGCTGCCAGCCACGGCAGGGGTTTTTTGTGTCTGAGATAAGCAATCTCTTCCTTCCCAACGAGAAGGTTGGTAATCTTCAGAGCGACCTAACAATAATCTGCTGGTCTTGGAGCACACTGCTGGGAAAGTGTGATTGATTGAGCCTCTCCCCTGCTCCTGTTATCACAGAAGACAGGTGTGATTGTGGCGTTTAATATCCTGAAAGAGAAAGGTCTCTGCCAAGAATCACGTTGGGAAAGAAGCATTGGCCTACATAGGAAATGGGATAGACCTAAAGGAAAATGGTGCCCAGTAAAGGAGCAGACATTTTGTTTTTTCATGCCCATCTAATTAGACTTCCCTAGAATTTATTCATAGAAAATCAGGAAGCCCAGTTCATTTGGCCAGGGACATCACTGGTTGGTGAAAATCCACCTGGCTGCTAATTGAAATGTTGGAGGTTTGAGTCTGTATTAGGCTGGGTAGACTAGATAAACAAATCCATAGTAACTCTTATGTGTTAAGAAACAGTTTTATATAAAGGTTAATTGTACATTAAGAAAAAATCCCAAATCAGTCCAGTCCAAGGTCATAAGTCTGATATTACTCCATATGTCCCATACCGATCCACAAATGTGGCAATGAAGCCCAGTTCAAATCCAGCAGCAACAAGGCTGGGCCTCCCACTCTCACCAGAGGGCAGTGAGGCCAAAAAAATAAATAAATAAAGACATTTCATGGGACTGTGGCCCACTGGCATGGAGTTCAATTCCAGAAACAGCTCCACAGGAGCAAAGGCTGGGCCTCCTACTCCCACCACCAGAGGGCAGTGGTGCCCCCCCCAAAAGAATTTGGCAATGAAGCCAAATGCATAATGATCACAGCCAGTTGGTAGAGAGTCTTTCTATCCAGTGGTGTGCAAGCATTTCAGCGCTAACAGGAGTCTCCATGTGGCTTCTCCAGGTCCAGGTTTCTTTCTGCATCTGGACAGATGTATGTGGCTTCTCCTCAGGGATGCCTCACAGGAAACCAGCCTGTCAGTCGAGTTTTCGGGTAGCGAGCGTTGTCGGTAAGAAGTCTCCAAGGAAGGGAAAGTCTCTGAGGGAGATGGTGTCTCTGCCTCCAAGAAGGAAGTTCCATACTTCCCAGAATTCTCAGGAGAAGGCCATGCCCACAGAGAGGTCTCATTGGCTGTCTCCAGATTGACAGCCTAGACTCCACCCCTGCACTCTTCATCCTCAAATTGACACCAGATGAGTTGACTGCCACAGAGCAGAAACAGCGGTGTCTCCAAAAAGGGCCTTGGTCTTCTGCTTCTGAAAAATCAGCTGTTGAAAATCACGTGGAGTAACCCCCTCCCCCCCCCCAAAAAAAAAGAAAAGAAAATCGCATAGAGCACACCTCTGCTCGGCATCAATGCCAAGACACCTGTGTTCCACTCTCTGAGCTAGAAGAGAGGGTAGGAGGCAGTTGGCATCAAGAGCACCAGCATATGCCCAAATATTGCAGAACTGGGGGCCACGACTGACCTCTCCCAGCTACATAAGTGGGAATTCTCGGCCATCGGGTCGGTGCCAACTCATAGTGACACCCCCTCACACCACCCGTCTTCTCCATTGTTGGAGACTGCAGCTATATCTGTTTGGGGTAGTGAAAAAGGCCAGTCTTTGTCCCACAGAGCTGGGGTCAGTCTCATACTACAGACAATCTAGATTCCAGTGCAGCCCAGAAGCACCACACCACCTTCTGTACATGGCCAAAGGAGAATCCAACCCCATTTCTGCCCAATAATGATTCCCATGACACAGAGATCAGATAACACCCACCTCCCTCCTTGTATCAATCCTGACACTGATAGTCTCTCCCAGGACAGTGTACTTCTCTCTGAGTGTTTCTAGTCCATTGTAATGGCCACACCAAACTCTTGGAGTACACATGATCATAGGGGTTCCAGTTGGAAGTTAAGAGGTCACAAAATGATGAGAAAGCCATTCTTTTGCCTAAACCCTTCTTTGCAAGCTTGCTGATTGGCAAACCTCACTCTGGTCTTCAACTCCTCAGTCCTGTAGTCACCTGGACTCCACCCTGCTTGGGCAAGCATTACAAAGCTCAGGTCCAAAGATCACCTGACTGTAAACCAGCTTCCCACCCAAAGGGACTCCGCTTTAGTCCTTGCTTAGACTAGAAAACAATTCCTCCCCACCCCCTATCCCAACTCCATTAGAATCCCCAGGTTATCCTTTTCTGGAAAACGTTTGCACTTCTCACAAATACAAAGGACTTTTACTTCGATCATGTTTAACTGCCATTTATTGTTTATTAGATGCTGCTACTCTGATTGTCTCCCCTAGAAATGAGAGTACGAGTCACAACAATGGGGCAATACTGAGGTGGGAAGGGTTGGGTGCCCCCATTTGGGCCTTACTCTCTACTGATTGGTGTGACTTTTAACTACCTCTTAAGGCTCTCTTTTTTTTCATACCTGTGATGGAGAAAGCAATATAACGCATCTCGTCGGGTTGGTCTGTAAAATTCATTTCTCAGTAAAGTTCCTCATTTCTCTCCATCTTAACAAATGGCTCCTCATCCATTAAGCTGCTTCAGCAGAAAGCCTAGGAGACACCCATGATAGTTTGGTCCATCATTTGCTCTCTCTGGCCAACTTATAATTAAGTCTGTCAACCATGTCTCCATATATATTCAGCACATGCTGCCCCCACCCATGCCCACATCTTAACCAGTGTGTGTGTTTGTGTGTGTGTGTGTGTGTGTGAGAGAGAGACGGAGAGAGAGAGACAGAGAGAGACAGAGAGAGAGACAGAGAGAGAGAGACAGAGATCTTGTCATTCTAGCTCCTCTCCAACTCCTCTGCCGGCACCCTAATCCAGGTCTCTCTTACAGGAACACCTGCCCCTCCCCACCCCCACCACACACACAGGTTTAACACTTGCATTCTTGCCCCTTCTAGTCCAAAGAAAGCAGGCTGTGTGGGTTCCAAAATGCAAATCATGTCACTCCCCTCCCTGAGAACTTGGCATGAACCCCTGGCTTTGAAGGGGCAGGTACAGCTAGCTCTATAGCTCTCCCCCACGGCTGCGGCCTTGTCCCTCTCTTTGCGCATATCAGCCCTCCTTGTTCCTGGAGCATGCCTCAAGGCCAGCTCCTTAGGGACCCTTCAGCCCTGAATTTTGTTCCTTAGATCTACAGCTTTTTCTGCATCTTTTCTCAAGCCAAAGACCATCTTCTGAGAAAAGTCTTCCTAATCACACCCTACGCAGTAGACCACCATGCTTTCCCTTGCTGGATCGACCTCATAGCGTTTTGAGGACTCCGAGTTTCTCTTATTTACCCACTCTATTATCCATCGTTGCCTCCCCCAGTAAAAGACCTGTTTCTTGAAAAGGTTGACCAGTCTGCATTGTCCAGTCTCACCCCAGGGAGCCCTAAACTGGGAAGGCCTGAAGGTCTTCAATGGATATTTAAGCAGAGTGAATGCAAAGTGGGTGTCTCATATACAAGACACACTGAACCAAGGTTACCTCTTTTGTGCAATTATGAAAGAGAAATGCAGTTTCCCCCCAGTTTATTTGTGTTGGCAGAATTATAAATTCAAATACTTTTTATTCCTAATGACTTTTTAAAATAATGTATAGTGAGAGGGAGAGAGGGAGTAGCCTGCTGAGGGAGGTGTTGTCTTTGCAGTAGATCCTGAAGGCATTCTTGTCACTGCTTTGCAGGACCTGTCAAGTGAGAAACAGAGCTTCAGTGGGGACAGCAGGCACCCAATTGGGAGGGGCATCTCAGAAGTCTACATAGAGCCAACTTGAAATTTAGAGACAAGAATAAACAGTGTTGTTACTTATTGCGCTTCATCTGGATTAGTGTTTCATCGACACATGCATCTGGTCTCTTGGCTACCAACTCAATTTGTATCTAATTTTGGCAAGCCACTTAAAAGCTCTGCGTAGTTCTAGCGTACACTTAGCAATAAAGCTAACTTGGGTCTTAGAAGGAGCTGATTCAAGGATTCTTGTTCAGGTGTTTATCAGTCAAGCATCCTGTCAGAATCGCTTCTGATCACCACTTCCTTTTCCTTCTAAGTGTCTGGTGCTGTCTGGCCAAGACTGTCTGGCTTGAAAAGACAGACTTGTGTTCTATTTCAATTCATTTCCCCAGTGAATTCTCTTGAATTCCATTCCCCCATTTGGAATGGAATTCCATCCTTAGTTGTTATTGATGAGCTGTTCAATCTTTATGACACTTCTTGGACTCTCTTCGTTATTTAGGCTGGCTGACTTGAGGAGAAGTTTTGTTTTTCTTTTGCTTAATGATGCTTGAATCTTACTGTTCTAGACTGTGCCTAAAGCAACACTAATGTTCCTTACTGGCGAATTCTTGGGGAGCAACCTTACACTGCAGTGAAACTATGCGTGTATCATCATTAATTTCCCAAACAGAATTAGGATCCATTTTTACCTGTCCTTCTGTCACATGTGGCCGCAGCTCTTTTGCAGAATTGTGAACAGTGCCTATCTTGAAATTTTATTTGTGAAATTTAAGTGAGAAATGTAAATAAGAAATCGGTCTGGATTAGACTAGAGAAACAAATTCTTGAAGACCCAGATCTATATGAGAGAGACTTTTATATAAAGGCTAATTGTACATTAAGAAAACATCCCAACCCAGTCCAGTCCAACGCCATAAGTCTGATATTAGTCCATATGTCCGATACCAATCTATAAAGTCCTCTTCAGATTCACATGCAATGAAGCCAAAGGCGGGATGATCACAAGCCAGTGGGTAGAAAGTCTTTGGACGCAGTGACATTTTAAACATCTCAGCACTGGAAGGCTTCCCCAGCTTCAGAGGTCGGGTTGTATCCATATGGCTCATCTGGCTCAGAGCTCTAGGCTAGCTCCATGTGTTTTGTCAGCTGCAGTGTCTCCCAGGGAAATGTCAAAGAGATAAAAAGTGTCTCCCATCTCCAAGGAGGAAGATCAGGATTTCCCAGAATCTCAGAGAAGGTCACGCCACACAGAGGCCTCAATGGCTATGATCTTATGGACAGGCTAGACTCCACCCCTACGTGCTTAATCCTTAAACTGACAATTATATACCACAGTGACTATTATTTTTCATGAATTAGGATGCTGATTAAGATCACTGAAAGTCTTTCAGAATATCAGAAATATAAATAAATCTGTCTTCAAAGAAGAACACTCAGAATAATTCTTTGAAATGAGGATGGGGAAACCATCTCATACATGTTGGATACCATGTTATCCTGAGTGATCAGTCCCTGAAAAAATGGCATCATGCTTGATAAAAGAGACAGCCAGTGAAAAGAAGGAAGAGCCTCAAATAGATGGTACAGTGAGTGCAACCACAGGCTTCAATAAATCATTGTAAAAATGGCACAAAACTTGGCAGTAATTTGATCTGCTGTCCATAAGGTATATAAGGTTGCTTGAGCTGGAACCAACCAGATAGCACCTAAAACAAGTTCTTTTTATTATTTTAAAATTATTCCATTTATTTCTAATTAAGACATAAAATTAAAATTTAGTGTGATTTCATAATCCAATAACTTAGCCACAATTTCAAAATATATCCAAACAAAATTCCTTGAGAATAAAGAAAATCAGAGTCAACATCTTCACCTTCTTCAGTGTATAAGGCTTTCCAATTCTTTTGAAAGTTAGCTATGGAAATAACCTAGTAGACTAGAGCTTTAGCCAAGTTTTCTGAATGAGCAAGGCTGATATTTACAATAATAAATTTATTTCAGTAGTTCATCAATAGGGGAATAATTTGCATAAACTGGAACAGACAGTTGAATCCTATTACTTGCTGTATCCAGAGACTTTTCCTAGATATATCCCTTTGTATGACTATCACATAGAGTTATAAGCTTGAGATAAAATTTGTTGAAAACCTATTGATGAGCCAGTGACTGTATGCTAATATAAACTTTCATCCATCTGCTACCATTAAGTCAATTCTGACTCATAACAACTTTACATGACTGAGAACTGTCCGATAGGGGTTTCATCTATTTCTCTCCAGTGTCTAGTGGGTTATAACTACCAAGCTTTGGTTAGCTTTGATCATTGCGAAAGTTTAAGTGCTTTATCCACTGCACCAGCAGAGTTCCTTCTAGGTGACCTTATAATTTGCAATATATTAATGTGTGTGGCAGTCACCTAATCTGGTGTCAATTTGAGGATTAACAGTGTAGGGATGGAGTATAGCCTGCCAATCTGGAAATACCCAGTGAGACCTCCGTGTGGGCATGGCCTTCTCCTCTGAGAATTCTGGTCAATATGGTAATTCCTTCTTGGAGGCAGAGACACTGTCTCCCTTAGTTCACCTCTTTGGAGACAGTTCACTGACAGTCCACTTGCTGGCATACTCTTTTCTGACAAGGCTGACTTTCTTTGATACATCCTTGAGGAGAAGACACATGGAGTGAGCCTAGTGCCTTGAGCAAGACAAGTCATATGGATGCAATGAGACCTCTGAAGCTGGAGGAGTCTCCTCAGTCAGTGCACGGGAGCCGAAGGCATTCTACCCATCCGGCTTGTGATCATCTTGCATTTGGCATCCTTGCATGTGTTTCATGAGTCTGAAGAAGACTTCATAGACTGGTATCAAAGATATGGACTAATGTCAGAAGTATGACCTTGGACTGGGCTGGGACAGTGTCTTAAAGTACAATTGCTCTTTTAAAAAAAAGCTCTTTCTTATACACATAAGAGTTTCTATGGATTTTTTTATCTAATCCACCTAGACTAACACAATGTATAAGTATAAATTTACTCTTTCCTTAAAATGCGAACTCGCTATTCCATAAGTGATGTAGAAGAAGTGTACTTCAGCAAGTCCACTGACTGAAAAATCCATTTAAACAAAATTCTAAAGAAAGAGATTTAATCAACTTTCAAGATGTTTCACTAATCAATCTATTGACACATTCAACTCAAATAATCTACATAGCATCTACAAAAGAGTTTCAAATTTTGATAAGACTTTTGTGTATGTATAAATGGATGATGGCTGGCTGGATGGATGGATGGGTAGATGGATAGAAGATGGATAAACAAGTTGTTATTGAGATGATTCTAACTAATGGCAATCCCATGGATGTCAGAATACAGTTGTGTCCCATAGGCTCTCCTTTAGCTGAGTTTTTGGAAGTAAATCACCAAGCTTTTATTCTGGGGCACTCTGGGTGGATTCAAATCGCTAACTTTCCAGTTAGCCAAGTGAAGGTTTCTTTTAGGCAAATGGAACTTTAAATTGAGTAGCAGTTACATAATCAGATTTCTATTTAGCAACTTGGCTGCCTGACAGAACACTCTGTGATGATGAAATGTTCTGCATTCATGAGCTCTTCAATATGGTAGCCACTAGACACACATGGCTATTGAGTACATAAAATGTTACTAGTTGGACTGAGAAAGATAGTGTTTAGTTTTAATCAAATGTACTCTGACATAGCCACATCTTGTAGTCACATAATCTCTTGTCAACATGAGGCTATTAAGAGTGAACAGATGGACTCTAGTCTATCAGTTAGGTCATAACCTGAGACCTCTTTGTGGGCATAACTTTCCTATGAGGATTCTGGGAACTGTCTCTCTTTCTTTCTGGAGGGGGGACACACTCGCTCTCTGACTTCCCTTCTTGTTGATAAGCCACTTTGGTCCAAGATGGTAGAGCCAGAGCCCTGAAGGTGTGTCCACTGCCAATGGATCTTCAGGACTTTGCCTCCTCTGACTTGTGATTGTCCTGCATTCTGTATCACTGAGTGTGGCTGTGTGACTGAAGAGGGGTTTATGGACTAGCATTTGACTTTTGAGCTAATGGACTTGATGTGGACTATGCTGGGATGTTTTCTCAACATAGAATTGTTCTTTGATATAAAACTCTCACATATTTATGAGTGTCTCTGCATTTGTTTCTCTAATCAGCCCAACCTAACACACCACCTGGGGCTAGTGCCCACCATAATAAACAGGTTGTGAAAATCCATTTTGACCATCCTGGAGAATGAAGATGAGATTCAATTGAAAAATCCCTGACACAAAATAACATTTCTTGAAAAACTAAAAAGTTATGTTCACTTAACATTATTTTACGTCATGCATTCGTTTTTTTCATTTGATCTGATCCAGAATTTGCCATTCACATATTGTGTTCTCTTTCTGCCCCTAGGGGCTATGCTGGTGATTATGAAGTTGAGTCACTCTTATATTTATATAGTAGATTCTACAACTGCCTGGAAAATAAATGGATGATTTTTAGGAAGCCTTTGACTTTGTTTTTGGGGGTTTTTTTTAGCATCACTGCCCTCTGGTGGTGGGAGTAGGAGGTCCAGCCTTTGCTCCTGAGGAGTCACTGTTGGAATTGAACCCCCATCCCAGTGGGCCGCAGACCCACGCACAACTTCTACACCACTGGGGCTCAGCCCTTTGACTTTATTTCTTTTCCTTTTCTTTTTTTGCATCATTGCCCTGGTGGGAGTAGGAAGCCCAGCCTTGCTCCTTGAGAGGTGCTGCTGGATTTGAACCATCAACCCTGTGGGCTGCAGTTTCGCCCACAACCACTGTGCCACTGGGGCTCAGCTGGAATGCTTTGACTTTGATCTGTAAGACTAGCCACAGTTGACTCTGTAACTCAAAACCACAAACTTTCACAAATTATCAACTCTATTCATTCCATATCACAACTGTGAAAAATTACCACATTAATAGTTTAAAATGATAGCATACATCTTGAGGTCAGGACTTCAAAGTGAGATTACAAGCTGCATGTGCTGGAGGTTCTGGGGGAAGAATGAAATGCTTTGCCTTTAACAGCTTCTAGAGGCTTCTTAAAGGATCCCTAGTGACTCAGTGGTTAAGCAAAGGACTGCTAGTTATTAGATTGGTGGTTGAAACCGAACAGCTGTTCTGTAGAATGCCATTCTCTTCCAAGAATTACAGTCTCAGAAATAGTAGGGCATCATTCTGATCTGTCCTATGGCTATGGGTCAAAGTCAACTCTACTACCATGGGAACAGGATGTACACTCTCATCTCTGAAATTTACAGTCTCGGGCACATTATAGTGGCACTATGAATCAGAGTTGGGTTGATGGTAGTAGGTTTGGTGTTTAAATCTTGTATTAAAATTCATTTGAATCATCATAATGAAATAAATAAGTCATTTTCTAAAACTTAAACATTGTTTAAGAAGATGAAACTTTATTTTCATCCACATTTGTTATGTGGGAACTTGAGTTATTCTGGTGCAGTGAAATACTTACTATAGTTCTTCTATGGATGGTCATTATAACTCCCACCAAACGATTGCATGAAAGCTGACAGATAAGGTGTTGAGGATTCTGTAGAGGAGAATGGTCAATTTTACCTTCATCTGAATTTAAATGATACACCTCAGAAACAAGGAGAGAATCCCATGGCTAAGAAAAGCCATCAGTAGAGCATGCGTGAGATTCCTTGTGAAGTAGAAGCCACAACAGAAGGGCCAGAGACCAAAGCAATCATACTATGACACTGAGCAGTGGACTGCATATTAGTGTGTGTGTGTGTGTGTGTGTGTGTGTGTGAGAGAGAGAGAGAGAGAGATTTTATCAAGAAAATGATTAACAATCATTTAGAAGAAGGTAAATCTAGTCTAATTCAAGTCTGTGGGTTATCTGTTAAGCTAGAGGCTCTGACTCATGTAAATTTTGAGATTGTTGAACCGTGAAGACCAATCAGGAAGCAGGAAGACCACAGGCTGGTGGATACAGAGGCAAATAAATCTAAGGTCTTCAGATTAGGCCTTTGACTGCAGAGTCTAGTGAATCCAAGGTCAGTGGTAAGCTGCTGATGACACTGGGCTCAGCAAGCTATGTGGCAGGTCACTTGCTCAAGTCTAAAGACCAGAGGTCAATGAGGCAGATGCCAGATCCAAACCCAGCAAGAACCCAGCAGGCTCTCCTTAGACTCTACTTGTGTAGAAAATAGGTCACAACCCCGAGAAAACCATAAAGGCCGTGACCTGCGTAAAGGGGTTGCATTCTACTCTAATAGTTTTACAAATGATTGATTGCTCACAGCAGACCCCATTACGGAGTTGAGTATACAGTGTTAGGTTGCATCACAGAGGATTACTAGGCCTAAATTTCCAAACCACTGAGAATCTGGTTGACACAACCTAACTATCATCACTTCTGAGCCACAGAATATGTAAAGCAGAAAATGTAAACTCTTCTTTGGGGCAGGAGTCTGGCTTGCAGAGCAGGGTACATGTTGACATTTTTCAGGATGAGCAGAGCTTTGTAGTACTTCCCCAAGCAGGGCAGGGATGGAAGAACTGCGGGGCTGCAAGGCTGAGGCCCAGAGAGAGACGTACCGGCCACGTGGCTGAGAAGAGATACTACTGTAGACAAAACGAATGTATAATTTTAAGGTTTTCTGATCCTGACTTCCCTAATGCACTTCCATAATCACAGGTATTATCTGTGAGTCATTGACATGAACTATCAAACCCAGTGTAGAAGTAGAGCGGTCAGGGAAGGAACCTTATTATGTCGGGTGCGGATGAAGGAGGAAAAGGATGAGCAGGCCTGACTGCCTCATAGAAGTCATCCCTGGGCAGATATGGACTTAGATCCTCTCCCCCTCCCTCCCTCCCTCTTGCAGTCAGTCATAGGAGGTCAGACATGCCATCCACAACACATTTTTTTCACATTTATAGTGACTGCCTTCCTTTCATTTTGACATGAACTAGCCTGTATGACCTGGAATATGTCAAGCTTCTGAAAACCTCAGTTTCCCCTGTGGTAAGATAAGGGAGTTGAGTTGGTCCTAGCTAGCTAGAATCTTCTCTGCAACTTCTTTTCTATTTTACATTGTTTCTTATTTTATATCAGATTTGCATTTTTAAAGCCAGCAGAGATTCCGACTTCTCCCAAGAGCATCAAGAGCCAGACTCTGTTTTTTTCATGTTTTGTTGATGGTGTGTTTTCGCTTTTTTTTATTTCTCTTGTCCCTGTTTGGAATGCCAAAAGCAGAATAGTAGATTTTGTGGTTTGGGAATAAGAGAAAAAGAGATAAATCATTATAATCTTCTGCTCTCATAAATAATTGGCATAACCTTTGTAACTCGCCTAATAAATAACTGTTCTTTGGGGCTGTTTTCATAGAAAATAATGCCATACCTATCACTGGTGGTGGGTAATAAGAGATTTTGTTTTTGCATAAAGTCTAAAGGCATAAATCATAATTCAAAATGTTTTATTGCTTTCCTATTTTCCATAATGTCATATTTCATTGGAAATATTAAGTTTCAAGTAGCTGTTTCAAATTTTACACTGCCTGGAAATCATTTAAAATGGACCACAAAGAAAGGCAAACATCTATAATTTAGGTTATTTTATTTTTCATGGGTTAAGGGACTCAAATGGAGAAAAGAAAAACATAATAAGGCATTCACTATTTAAAATCTCTAGGCAATTTATCTAAGACTGATAAATCAACATCAGAATTCATTATATCCACAACATTTATTTTTTGTTTTATTGTGTACTTCTTTAACATTATTGGAAATATGTCTAGCATTGTCTAATAATATTATGCACAAGATTTATGATCATTAATTTAAATAATTGCTCTGAGCACTGTCAAGTATAAAGATATTGGTGCCATATTATACCTTTTTTAAAATTTATTTTGCAACCTGTAAGCAACTTTAAGTCACTAAACTCTCTCTAAGAACTCAGAGGGATGTTTCCTTGTGTTTTCTTGACTATGCAAAGCCATTCAACTGTATGGATCAAATCAAACTATGGATAATATGGAAAAGAATGAGAATTCCAGTACACTAATAATTGTAGCATATGTTCAAGAACTGATGATATTGAAGGTAAGAAGTTCAAGTGGCACTGAGAACACTGGCAAAACAAAGCCTCTAGTGATGGATGGAGCAGTCTTTTCAATGTTTGAATTCAAGTTGAAGAATGAAGCACTGGACACTCTCCCTCATCTGTGTCAAATGATTTGGCATAGATGACAGCTACCAGGATAACCAAGTAGAAGAGATCTATCTTTGTGCCCATTCCAAAGAAAGGTGACCCAGAAGAATATGGACACTATTGAACATAGTGATCAACATTACATGCAAGTAAATTTTGCTGATCATCATTCAAAAACAGTGGGAGTAGTACATCAGCAAGGAGCTGCATAAGTTCCATATCAGAGTTGGAAGAGGATGGGAGATGAGGGATACCATTGCTACCATCAGATGGACCTTGGCTGAAAGCAGAAAACACCAGAAAGAGGTCAACTTGTACTGTATTGACAATGCAAAGATCTTCTGTGGATCATCACAATGTATGGATAACTTCATGAAGAATGGGAATGACAGAGCACTTCCTTCTTGGTGCTCACATGGGTCTTGCACATAGATCAAGACAGTCTTTGGTACAACAAAATAGAATACAAATACTGAAAAGTTTAAAATTAGAAATGATGGGTCAGGATTTTGTTTATTCGCTGTACTTATTCAATCTGCATGCTGTGCAAATAACCCAAAGAATGAAGCATCGGGCTCAGAGGAAGGTTCATTTAACAAACTTGTGATAAGCAAGTGATACAACCTTGAGATGGCACCAAACCACAACACTGTAACACAGTAAGATTCTAAGTGGCACCAGCCTGATTCCGACTCATAAGGACTTAGATAACAGAGCAGAAGGGCTCCTTTGGGCACAGACTAAATCCTCATGGGACTAGTAAACATCATCTTTTCCCCATGAAGTAGCTGGTGTGGATGAACTGCGGACTTTGTGGTTAGCAGCTCTGTGTGAAGTGCACTGTGCCACCAAGGACATTACACAGTCAGAGAGTAATTTACTTTCTTTTACCCAAAAAGGTCTTCACTTGTATGGGAGGAATCTTTCAGAAGTTGCTCTATTGCTGCACAGCTGAGGGATGAGGAGGAGGCTGAATTCTGCCCCACCCTCCCTATGATTTGGCTCATTGACAAAGATAAGAATTTCTCATTTTATGACAGAAACTCACATTTCTCCCTCTATGCTTCCAAGCACTTGGTATTTTTACAATGTACAAGTTTACTTGTCCTCAGTAAATTTTTTTTTGCTTTATTTTAATTGTGTTTGAAATTTTTGTGGAGAATAGAATTCTCATTATTCCTTCAACAAATATGTATCAAAAGTCCAGCTTGTGTCAGATATTGTGCTAAGCTTTAGAACTATAATGACAAGCAAAGTACATAGAACCCTGTTCTCCAATCTTTTATAATCTAGTGGGAGAGAAAGATATTATTTCTGATATCACACAATTGCATTGAATGCTGTGTCAAGCCAAGACAACAACTAAGGAAACATGGCTGCTAAGACCTCTGCAATTAGGCCGAACATGATAATAGAACAAGAGGAAAGAACTAGGAGGCAAAGGGCATTTATAGAGTTCTAAATATAGATGTGTACATATATAAATATATTTATATATATGATGGGACAATAAATCTATGTGTATATATTTATAGGTTTAGTATTAAGGTAGCAGATGGACTTTGAGACTTACTCAAGTACTCCCTCATTGCAAGAACACTCTGTTCCATTAACCTGGCATTCCATGATGGTCACCTTCCTGATATGATCACTAAAGACAAAGGAAGTTCATAGGCAAATGTAGTGAAGAAAGCTGATGGTGCCTGGCTATCAAAAGATATAGCATCTGGGGTCTTTTTAAAGGCTTGGAGGCAAACAAGCAGCCATCTAGCTCATCTAGCAACAAGGCCTGCATGGAAGAAACACACCAGCCTGTGTGGCCATGAGGTGTTGAAGGGATTAGGTATCAGACATCAAAAAACAAATCATATCATTGTTATTGAAGGGGAGTGTGGAGTGTGGCCCTAAGGCCTATATATAGGCAATTTTACATCCCCTTACAGAAGAGTTACAGGGAGGAGACAAGCCATTCAGGGTGCAGTGTAGCAATGATGGAACATACAACTTTCCTCTAGTTCTTAAATGCTTCCTAACCACCCACTCCCCCTACACACACACACACACACACACACACACACACAAAATCATGATCCTAATTCTACCTCCCAAATCTGGCTAGACCAGAGGATGTGCACTGGTATACATTGGAACTAGAAACACAGGGAATCCAGGGCAGATGAACCTTTCAGGACAAATGGTGAAAGTGGTGATACCAAGAGGGTAGAGGGAATGTGGGGTAAAAAGGGGGAACCAATCACAAAAATCTACATATAACCCCCTCCCTAAGGGAAAGACAAAAGAAAAGTGGGTGAAGGGAGACATTGAACAGTGTAAGACATAACAAAATATTATAATTTATAAATTATCAAGGGTTCATGAGGGAAGGGGGGTGGGAAGGAAGGGAAAAGAGTGAGGAGTTGATACCAAGGGCTCAAGTAGAAAGCAAATGTTTTAAGAACGATGAAAGCAATAAGTGTGTAAATATGCTTGACACAATGGATGGGTAGATGGATGGATGGATGGAAGGATGGATGGATGGATGGATTGCCCCAATAAAATGATTTTTAAAAATAAGAATACAACACATTTTGTAAACATCAATTATTTTATGAGTCTGAGCACTAATGTGACTTCATGGAAAGATTTTTCTCTATAATATTTAATTGCAAGGGAATTTGACATTACAGGGAAAATTCATGCAACATGAGAAAATAATGATTGGCTAAATAAACTTTGCCCAAAATTTTAGATTCACTAAGTACTGATATGACACATTCTAATTAGCATGCTGAAATTTGAACTTTTAAGGAGTTTCAGGTTTAATAGAACATAGAAAATTAAGTGCTGCTAGACATTTTATTGTATATTCAGAAGAGTCATAGGGATGACTCATTTTCCTACCTTCTAGCTTGTTTATGTAAAGTATGTGTATCTGTTATGTAAAAGGTCTTTTACATAATCTGTTTGATTAGTTCCAGGTCCATGCTAAATGGTATCTGTTGGGACTGCTTTTCTCTGTATATCACAAGATAAAAAGGCAATCAAGTTATTGACTCTACAGCAGTGAGTTTGTTTTGATTTGTGTTTTCATACTTGCAATACTTGCCTTTATTAAATTTGTCAACAGTCTATATCACCCTGCTCCCAAGTTTCCTCCTTCTGACTTTGAACATGGCTATGAACACCTGAATTAAGCAGACCATGTCTCTTCTGTCCCCATACAGGACTTCCTTCACATAATTTTAGGTTCCATTTCTTCTCTTCTGCTAATTATTTATAAGTTATGGGTTGAAAATGTTTATCTTAACTGTGTGGACATGAAAAAAGAGACACATCCGCTTGACTTCTAGGAACTGAATTGTTGCTCCTTAATGTACCCCCACAGTTATTTGTACTTTCTCGGGGTTCTGTTAAGGGAGGAGGAACAAAGTCTCTGGAGTTGAAAATTATCTCTGGCCCCTTTCTGGCTCTGTGATCTTTGGCAAATTTCCACATTAGAAAATGGAAAATTAATAATATACTGTACCTCATATAGCTGCTAATGAAGTTTATTAACCAAATCCATAAAAAGCCCTATGCCTGGTCTGAAGAAAGAGCTCAATGGACATTAGCTGCTGTTACCATTCCTTCTCTGATGACAAACACCACCTTTACCATTCCTGACTTCTAGCCTCTTCATGATGTTGCATTCTGGCTGATTGTTTCCATATCTTTTCTAGCGGACTGTGAAATTATTAACAATGAGTGAACATGGCTCATATGTCAGCATATTTCTTTTCTTCTTCCATTTCTTCTGCTCTGTGCAGTCTCTCCCCTGAGAACATCACAGTCTGGTGGAGGTCATAACAAGAGCTTGTCTATGTTAGAAGCTCATCTCGATCCCACCTACTGCCATCAAGCCGACTCTGACTCCTGGGGACTCTAGAGAACCATGTAAAATGGTCCCATTTTTGTCCCCATTTTTGTCCTGGAGGGTTTGAACAGCATACCTTGCAGTCAGTAGCCAGTGCTTGGCTCAATGTGCCACCAGGGCTATTTAGAAACTCATGCAAGTATTATGAAAATGTACAATTTGCCCTGTTCTCCTATCTCCTGGCCTCCCAATCTCTGTGTTTAAAAGTAACAAAGGAGCTTAGAAAATAGGCTAGTAATTCCCACTGCACATTGCCATCACTTGGAAAGCTCTTGAAAGCCAATCGCTTTTATTCATTCTGAAAAATCCTCAGAAAATGCCAATGTATTAGTCTGGGAAGACTAGAGAAACAAATTTCATAGACATACATATGGATATAAGGGAAGGGTTTATATACAAAAGGAATGGAACACTGAGAAAGCATCCCAGCCCAGTCCAGTTCAAAGTCATAAATCCAATATTAGCCCATATGTTCGATACCAGTCTATAATGTCTCCTTCTGACTCACAAAGTCACAGGTCAGTGGGTGCAGAATCCTGGCAGTGGTTTCCCCATGGCTCCTCGCTTCTAGGGATCAGGGTTCAACAACAGCATCCAGTGGTAGCAGAAGCAACTCATCTCTGGCAGGGCTCTCCATGTGGCCTCTCCAGCTTCAGAGGTCTGGCTCCATCAGGGCCAAGTCATGTGGCTTCTCCAGCTCCTCCGATGCTGCCATCTTGTCTTGTCCGTGATTAATCGTCTCTGATACTAACTCCCAACAACTGGAAAGATAGCTTCTCATCTTTACCAGGGAAATATCGTGAGATTTCATATCAGGAGAAAGCCAGCCCCACACAGAGGCTTCATTGGCTACTCCATGGTTATCTCCAGATTAACAGGCTAGACACCACCCCTACATCTCAATCATGAAATGAACATAAGCACATGACCGCCACAGCCAATGTGCATCCGAGACAACATTCTAGGTCATCAGAACTACCAGAGGAAGAGGAAAGTTGTATTTCCAGTTGGAAATAAATGCTAGATATTTAGTTGTGAAAATACATGGAAGGTACAGTCGTTACCTATACTCTTCAAATGCAGACTCCCTGTAGTGAAAAAAGTATGATACAATATGGAAGGGGGGTAAATATACAGTGGATTAATTTCCCAAACAATGCCTCAATCAGGTTACCAAGGTTAACATCACAAATGATAAGTCATCCTTGTATCATATATACCTCTTTGGCCTTCTTGATTTTCTCCTCCAAAATGAATAACTAGCCTAATCATGATAAAAACATCCCTATTGAGGAACATTTTACAAAATATTTGTCCAGTACTCTTCAAAGGAGTATTAATTATACCACAGTACCAAAAAAGCAAAAATCTTCACAACTAGACCAATAAGGAACTTCTTGATAAGTGGAGAAAAGACTGTCAAGACTGTCAAGATTTCATTTTATTTGGTTCCACATTCAGTACCCATGGAAGCAGAAGTCAAGTATGTTATAACATGGTGGCTTGTGTGTCATCATGGAACTGGAAGCTATTTCACTAGTGTTTCAAAGGCAATCAGGATCACCCAAAGTGAACAGGTTTCAGTGGGATTTCCAGACTAAGAAGAGACAGTGAAGGACTCTGCTTCCCACTTCAGAGGAAGCAATTGCTGAAAACCTTATGTCTCAAAACATTGTCAAATACTGAAAGCCTGAGGAATGGAAGCAGAGTATTGCCTGAGAGTGCTAGAGGATGAGGCCCTCCCGTCTGAGAGCACTCAAAATGTGAAAGAGAAGGACTGATTTCTCAAAATGCAGTTAACCATGAAGACATGAGTCAGATAAAGCTTGTGGGAGTGGAGTCTTTAGGATCTTCATTTGCTGATGGTACCTGATACAAAGTAAGGAGAAACAGCAGCAAACATTGCTAATGATCAGAACTTGAAATGTATGAAGTATGAACCTAGAAAAACTGGAAGTCTTCAAAAATGAACACATGATCAATATTCTAGGTATTAGGGACCAGAAGTGGACTGGTATTGGCCATTTTGAATCAGAATATCATATAATTTACTATGCCAAGAATAACACAATCAAGAGGAATGACATGGCAATAATTGTCAAAAAGGACATTGAAAAATCAATCATGAAGCACACAGCTATTTGTGATAGGATTTGATACCTATCCTGCTTCAAATAAATACCATCAATACAACTATTATTCAAATTTATGCACCAAACACAAAAAATAATGAATAAGAAATTGAAGAATTCTACCCAGTTGGAAATTGATCAAACATGCAATCAAGAGGCGTTGATAATTTTGGTGGCTGGAATGCAAAATTTGGAAGCAAAGAGGAAGGAACAGTGGTTGGTAAATAAGGACTTGGTTATTTAAACAGAGCTGGAGATCAAAAGATAGAATTTTGCAAAACCATTGACTTGTTAATAGCAAATGCCTTTTATCAACATCACCAATGAAATAGACTTTCCCAGACAAAATACACAAAAATAAAATTGCCTACGTCTGTGGGAAGAGACAATGGAGATGCTCAAAATCAGTAGCTAAAACCAGGCACAGAGCTGACTGTGCAAGTTTAGGATAAAGCTGAAGGAAATTAAAATAAGTACACAAGAGCCAGAATATGGCCTTGAATCTATCCCAGCTCAAATTAGAGATCACCTGAAGGACAGATGTGGTGCCTTGAACACTAAGGACACACGACCTGATGATCTGTGGGAGGATGCCAACACCACAAAGAAAGCAAATAGTCATTAAAAAGAAAGGGAAGAAAGAAAATATCAAAGTGGATGTCAGAAGAGATTCGAAATGGTTTTAATCATAGATTAGTGAAACCAAATGGAAAAAAAACATGAAGTCAAAGAGCTGAATAGAAAATTATAAGGGATAGTTCAACATGACAAAGCCAAATATTATCATGAAAAGTGAGGGTCTGAGCCCCGGAGGAGTAAGGGGTTGAGTGCGGGACTGCGGCCCATGGGCTTGGTGGTTCAAATCCAGCGGCGGCTCCTAGTGGCACTGTGTGGCTCCCACAACCATCAGAAGGCAGTGAGGCCCACAAAAACAAACAAACAAAAAAAGAGAAAAGTGCAAAGGCTTAGAATTAGAAAAACCAAAAGGGAAGAACACACTCAGCATATTTTAAACTAAAGGAACTCAAGAAAAATAGTCAAGACTCTAATTGCAATCCTGAAAGAGTCTATGGGTAAAACAAAGAGCTACTGTACCCGAAAGAGTGAGTCAGTTCTCCACCATGTCAGGAGACAGCATAGAGCAAGCGCCAATGGTGCTGAAGAAGGGGTTCAATTTTCACTGAATGCATTAGCTCAAAGCAGGGCTGCAGACATTGATAGAATATCAAGTGAATGAATCACTGCAAGCACCAATCACCTATGTCAGAAAATTTGGAAGATAGCTGCTTGGCCAACAAACAGGAAGGGATTTGTATGTGTACCCAAAGAAAGGTGACCCAAGAGAATGCTCAGACTACAGAACAGTACAATTGCTATGGCGTGACAGTAAAATTTTGCTGAAGATCATCAGTTTCAGCAGTTCATTAACAGGGAACTGCCAAAGTTTCAGAGCAGATTCAGAAGAGGATCTGGAACAAGAGATATCATTGCTGATGTCAGGTGGATCATGGCTCAAAGAGAAGGATACCAGAAAGATAGGTACTTGTATTTTTATTGACTGAGCAACTGCATTTGACTAGGTGGACTGTAATAAACCTTGAAGACTTTGAGGAGAAATGGAATTCTGGATCCTTTCATTGTGCTCAAGAGGAAGGGCAAGTGTGATCAAGAGACAGGTGTGAGAAGAGAACAAAGGACTCTGCATGACTTCAAGTTGAGAAAAGATGTGCAATAGGGTTTTATTATTGCACCATACTTGTTCAAACTGTATGCTAAGCAAATAATCATAGAAGCTGGATTTTATGAAGAAGTATGTGGCATCAGGATTGGAGGAAGACTTATTAACACCCTGCCGTATGCACTTGACACAGCCATGCATGTTGCAAGAAAGGAGGACTTGAAGCACTTGCTGATGAAGATCGAGGATTGCAGCCTTCAGTATGGATAATAGCTCGATGTAGAGAAGACCAACATCCTCTCAATTGGACCAATAGATAACATTGTGATAAATAAATAGGTTGAAGCTATCAACGATGAGTTCAAACCCTTGAGGACTGGGCAGTGTTTCCATCTGAGGTCCATGGGGTCACTATGAGTCCAGACAGACTCAGGGGCACTTAACAACTCAGCTCATCCAGAGAACTGAAGTGGCTAGGAAAAGGGAAAGCCTGAGACATGGTCACAGCCCAGAGGGCCTGGGGAGACATAATAACTAAATGCAGAGTGTACCCAGGATGGGAATCTAGATAGAGGACACTGGGTAAAAACTAAGAACATCTGAATACAGTGTAGACTTTACTTAATAGTGATATGTATGTATGGCGTCATTAATTGTGGCAGGTGTTACCTATTACTGGAAGGCTAGGTGTCGGTTGTATGGGAACTCTGTGCCATTTTTGCAATATTTCTGTAATTCTAAAATAAAGAGGTAAAACTGCCATTTTGAAAATTATGACAGGATACATTGTGAAGTGACAAAGCTTTTCACTTAACTTCAATTTTAATTGACCAGTTATGACACCAGTGTAAAATCACTGCCATTGAACCCATTCTTCCTCTCATTCAAGACCTCATAGAGAACTGCCACAGATGACTTTCAAGGCTATCAATCTTTATGGAATCTGGCTGTACGCTCTTGTTTTATATGAATAGATGGAAAATTCAGATTGTCCATCTCTTGCTTGATAGTGAATGACTTAACCACTACGCCTCCAGGGTAATATTATCCAATGGTTCTCAAATTTGAGTGAGTGTCACAATGACCTCAACCCACTGTCCTTGAGTCTATTCTTATAGGCATATTAAAGTTATACTGTGAATATTTATGGCAGCAGACAGCCATCTCTTTTTATTACCAGAGTCGCTGGTGGGCTCAAATCACCAATTTTGTTAGCAGTACAATGCTTAACCCACTGCTTAACCCTCCAGGTTCTGATGGGGCAAGCCTAGGCTGGGGCTTGAGGAGTTGTATTTCCAGCAAGTCTCCAGGTGATGTTGATGTTGCCAAGCCTCTGGGGCCCAAGCTCTGCCATGGGTAATTAGTCTCAGCATTCACACACAAACTTTCCTCATCTTCATCTGCAAGCAAGGCAAATCAGATTTATTTTCTGAACAATAGATATATATTGTCCTGTAGCAGCCCAAACGATGATGCCACATGACCAGTATATAATAAATTCAGCATACTTTCAATTGATTTTGTAATATTATCTGTGCATTGTTGGCCATCAGTAAGTGCTAATGTTAGCAGTCTATAATGTGTGAGTTGGAAGCATTAATTCACAAATTGAAATTCCAGGTAGCTTCAGGCAGATACCTCTGCCTGCATATCTGTGACAATGTAATACCAATCAGAAAGAGAAATTGCAATTTGCCTGTGGATTCATCACATGAAGAATGAAGGCCTTAAGCTACAAATTTGGGGAGTCCGAATTTGGATGCTTTTGCTCACACTTCCTGCTTGTCAGGATGAATTCTGAAAGAGGAGCATGGGCAGATTTATCAGTTTGACCAATACATTTTGGAGAATTCCCAATATGATCTGAATTTGTCTTGTTAGGGCATATGTTGGGGTCTAAATGCAAAGAGAATTACAGAAAAGCAGGATGAAGCTAAACATATCTTTCAGAATGAGTCAACTCAAAGATTAGCTGAGGTTTATACCACCCATATTATTTCTTTAAATGAACTATGCAGGTGTGAGAAAACAGTTTAAAAATAAACTTTAAATTTAAGAGAAAAAAAATTTTAAATCTTATTACATTTCAAAATGAACTGTATTTAGTTAGGGCTCCTAATTTTAAAACCTTGGCCAGGTTTGTAAGTGTCCACAGTATCATCTTAGATTTTTACTAACGTGTTCTCAAATTCAGTGACTTTGAGAAGTTTAAGATAGAAACTCATGCGCTGTTCTTTGATCCTACACTGATCCAGATCCTTAGAGGGCGCTCTGGTGATGCCCTGTCTATGCAGGGGGAGGGGGGGCTCTGCTAAGTTCAGAACCTCACAGATGCTCTTGGAGAGAGATAGGGCTTGTTACTCCCGTAAAGCAATCATGCTTGCAGCGTCACTCTCAGTCAGCATGGATGTGATGCCAGTGAGTTCATTTTTTCATTTGTGTTGAGATCCTCCCCTAAAATCATCTGGAAAGTTTAAGCCCACTAAGAAGAAACCAGTGTGTGCTCCCCGATACGAGCTCCCACTCTGTGTGTTCCATTCTAAAGCTTCTTGCTTATTTCTTTAATAATTTTCTGTATTCCAGCTTCCTGCGACTTCGAATCTATCCTGCCCTTACTGGTTTTGCTGCATGAAAACTCTAAGCATCTCCTTCCCCAGCTGCAGCCCTGCTTTCTCAAGATTGCAAAGACAGAGCAGCAGGTACAGTGGGGGCATGATTTCAGCTCATTTCACCCGCAAGATAAAGGTAGACTCCTGGAGGGCTGGAGGGGCAAGAAGAAAAAATAGGAAACGTAGAGCGAAAGGCTGACAGCTAGAATTGTCGGAGGTCCTCCAGCAGCCCTTCAGACCCAAGTTTATTGAACAACACTCTAGAAAGCCCCTAGGAAATATGACCCATCTGTCAGGAGAGTGTCTCCTTCCTGTTACTGTGGTCTTCCTGAGCTTCTAGGACTGAACTCTCTCCAAAGTGATGGGAATTCAAGGAGCATGGCATTTGCTGATGTATGCAATTCATGATGTTTTCCTCATACACACTATTGCCTGTGATTGATGGTCAAGAATTAGTTTTCATATAACTATTTTTGGTTCCTTCCATCACCTTAATCTTTTCTCACTATGCAATTATGCTTTCCCATTGCTTTTCTATGCTTTCTGGCTTGCTAGAAATTTACTCCAGAGCATTTATCAAAATGTCTAACAAGATGCTGCTCTCTAGCAACTCTGGCTCGTGCTCCACCTCTGTTCTTCTTCATGACTGTCCTCAATAGTTAACATAGCGTAGGAGTTCATCCTTCAGCTAGTCAGCGCTCTCCTTCCTTCTTGCTTCTTCTCTCACCCTCTTTCTCTCTCTCTCCCCACCCCTCTTTAGGTAGCAGTTAAACTCAGGTGACACTGACTCGTGAAGAGTAGTTTGATACTATTTTAAGGCTATTCTAACTGCCCTGGAAAAGGGGCTCTGGCACAGAGTAACTGCCCTTGATCGGGACACAGAAGCACAAATCTGAGGCCAGTGAAATATTTTGCAGACAGAATAAATGACCAACACCCAGATGAGAAGAATCCAATATTGAAGGGGAAAAATTGGATTCAGCGGCAGAAAAACAGATTTGTAATCCTGATTTTTCCATTTGATAGTTATGTAATCTTAGATGCAACCTCTTAGAAACTTCTTAAAATTATTATTTGAAAAATGGAAAGGACATTAGTCTTGTACTCTTCCCAAGGTTGCTATCACAGATAAAATGAGATTGTGTACATAAAAGCAACCAGAAAATTGCAAATGCTTTTATCACTGAACTACTGAGAGTTAGTACACATGTGATTATATTATAAATGTCCTTTTTCAAGGTGCCTGCTTTCTTCACATGCTCTGGTTCTCCTCAGCATGCTTCTCTCTCTCTCTCTCTCTCTCTCTCTCTCTCTCTCTCTCTCTCTCTCTGTGTGTGTGTGTGTGTCTGCTCTCTTTCTGAAGGAAAGCACAGGTCACTGAGCATACATCTCAGAGCCCATTGACTCCTGTGCCCTGTGAAACATAGATTTGGGGGCCAGACACGCCTGTGATTCAATCCCCAACTCTCATAGCTATGTAATTATGGGCAAGGAGCTCAGCTTCTCAAAGTTAGGGTTCTCTCTTCTGCAAAACTGGAATGATTATTCCTGTAGGATTCTTGAGAGACACTGCCCAGCTCCTGGTCTATATTCAATCTTCCTAACATCACAGGAAGACAAGTCACAGCGAGAAGGCAGGCTAGAAGGAAAATGAAAAGGCAGGTAGGAAGGGTGCTTACCACCGATTTTGTTCAACTCATCACAACTTTGTCGCAAGTCCCTATGTGCAAACTTCGACCTCCTTATACTTTAGGATGACTGTTCAGATTGACCAGAGGTTCCCAGGGCACAGGATCCCTGAGGTCCAAGCTTGAGACACTCCATTGGCAATAGAACTGAAAATAGAACTTTCAATTTTGTGAACCATTCTGGGTTGTGAGCTGGGATTTTCAGCATCTTCCACCCAGAGGCAGACTCAGAGCTCAGTCAATACCGACAGCAGCCGATACCATAGAGTTGCTAACCCCACTTTGTTGTAGTGGTATCCAGATCTGAGATCTGAGTTGTTGCTCAGTGAAACTAAGAAATGTCTTAAGGTCACAATGTTTTAGAAGAGTTTTGCTCTATACTGTTCTTAATCACCAGAGACTGAAAGCTGAATGGTGAATGACGGAAATCCGCTTAGGGAGAGACTGACAGTGCCGAATAATCCTCTTTGACAAGTCTTGCTCTTGTCAGTTTTAGGCAAATTAACAAGTTCAAATCGGTGGCAACTATTCCTGTCTTTCCAACTGTGGTGATTCTCAAGCTCAGTGTGATACTTTTAGCTACTTGCCTGAACAAAATGGCTAAAAGCCTTATCCATGTCTCCAGGGGATTATTAAAAGGAAATGGAAGTATATCCACCAGTTTCTGCCAATCTTTCCCATCATATGCTATGTTTGACTGACAGGTGACACTCTTCCTCACAGTATGTGGGAAGCCCATAACTAGTCTTTGGTCCTTATCGGAAATGCGAAGATCCCAACTCATCTAAAAAGGAGCCATTTTTACAAAAGAGAATACCTGCTGTTTGCTCATAGCTCTCCCTGCATTATATTTCTGAAACACTCAGTGTCAGAAATATTCTAAAACTTTTGGGAAATAGCATTATGATTTTCTCTGCCTTAGATCTCTCTGCAACTGGGCCTAAAGAAAGAAAATAGAAGTGAATTCCTGTATGCCAACACTGGCATGTCTCATTGCCAACACCTTGGTTGAGAAGTACTTAGTTACTTAGTAGTTTATTCATTGTTTCATTATTTCTTCTTTGACTACTAACTACTGTTTGATTGCTTGTCTCGTGGATATAATATTTGGATCTAAGTGTGGCAGAGACTAGCAGGGATTTTTGAATGAGATATATGAACAGAAAGGAGAAGAAATCATTTCTTTTAGAATTTACAATACTAATTTCTGGTAGAAAGTCAAACCACATTCAAAAGAGGATGAGAATGAGGGCTATCATTGCTGGATTTCGATGGATCACAGTTGAAATGATAGAATACAGAAATATACTTCCCTATGTTTCATTGACTATGGAATGACATCTGATTGTGTGGATCATAACAAATGATGGATTGTGGATAATAGTGTGAAGAACAGAAATTTCAGTACACTTAATCATTCTTATATCTAATTTGCAAATAGTCTATTATTTGAATAAAGCTTGCTGCAATTTGTTGAAAATGACAGAAGATATTCATGAGTTGAATTTTTTCCACCAGATTTATTTTATTTTTATGTTGCGCAAATGATTTGAGACATTGAAGCCATTGAGCTGCTAACTAAAAGGTAATCCATTCAAATCCACCTCTTCTGCCTCAGGAGAAAGACAAGATTTAGATGACAGATCACTGCACTGGTCAGTCTAACATAGGAAGGAAGGAGCAAACATTACTAACCAGGATAAGGGATGTAATGGGAAGTCATAATGGACCCCAATGAGATTAAAAGGATAGTCACAAAGTACTATGAAAACCTGAAAAAAAATAGCTTCTATAGAATTGAATATGGTGGCAATTAAACAACTCTTCTTGATATGTTTTTATGATTGAATTGTATGACATGTGAATGAAGTGCTAATAAAACTACTTTTAAAAAGTGTCCATCTATCAAAAGATAAAGCATCAGGGTCTTAGAGGCTCAAAGATAAGCAAACAGCTATCTAGTTGAGAAGCAATAAAGCCTACATGGAAGAAGCACACCAGTCTGTATGGTCATGGGATATTGAAAGGATCAGGTCCCATTTCAGGCATCAAACAGGGGAAAAAAAACATATCACTGTGTGCCCACCCACCTGGTACGATACAATCTCTGAAGACAAATGGGTGCATAAGCAAATGCGGTGGAGAAAGCTGATGGTTACCGGCTATCAAAAGATATAAAATCTGGGGTCTTAAAGGCTTGAAGATAAACAAGTGGCCATCTAGCACAGAGACAGCAATGCCCATATGGAAGAAGCACACAAGCCTGTGTGGTCACAAGGGGCTGAAGGAAGCAGGTATCAAGCAACAAGGAACAAGAATCATATCCTTGTGAATGAAGGAGAGTGCAGAGTGGGGACCCAAAGCCCATTTGTAGGCAATTGGACATCCCCTTACAGAAGGGGTACGGGGGGAGATGAGCCAGTCAGAATACTGTGTAAAAGTGATAAAACATACAACTTTCTTTTAGTTCTTCAACGCTTCTTCCCCCCAACTATTACGATCTCAGTTCTACCTTACAAATCCAACTAGACTGGAAGATGTACACTGGTACAGAGGGGAACTGGAAATACAGGGACTCCAGGATAGATGAACCTCTCAGGACCAGTAGTGAGAGTGGAGATACCAGAAGGGTGGAGGGAAGGTAGGGTAGAAAGGAGAAGCCAATTACAAAGATCTACATATTAAAGTATCATGAAGAGAGCAGAGGAGCAGAGGAGTAGGTGAAGGGGAATGTCGGGTAGTGTAAAATATGTCAAAATAATAATAATTTATAAATTATCAAGGATTCATTAGGGAGGGTTATCAGGGAGGGAGGGAGGGGAAAAGATGAGAAGCTGATATCAAGGACTCAAATGAAAAAGCAGATTATTTGGAGAATGATGATGGCAGCAGGCATGTGAAGGTGCGTGGCACAGTATATGTATTTGTGTATTGTGAAAAGAGATGTACGAACCCCCAATAAAATGACTAAAAAATACAAAATCCTCACAACTGGACCCATAAGCAACATCATATAAAGGGAGAAACGTTTTAAGTAAAATCAAGTATTTTATTATTTGACTTGAAGTCACAATCATTGTCCATGGAAGAATTAGAAATCCAACCAAGATTCAATACAAGGCAACAATATTGCATTGGGCAAATCTACTGCACAAGACCCCTCTAAAGTATTCAAAATCAAAGATGTCACTTTGAAGAGAAAAGGTACTGTGACCCAAGCTGTAGTATTTTTAGTCATTTCAGCCATATGTATGCAAAAGTTGGGAAATGACTAAGGGACATTAAAAAGAATGAACGCATTTGATTTCGGCTGTGGAGGAAGAGTAATGAGTAATGAGAGGACCATGGATTTCCAGTAGGACAAATAAATCTGTTTTAGAACAAATACAGCCAATATGCTCCTCAGAAGTAAGCATGGCCGGACTATTGTATCACATCCTTTGGACATATAATAAAGAAGGGCCAGTCCTTGGAGGATACCATACTTGATAAAGTGTTAGTGAAAGAAAAAGACCTTCAGTGAGATCAGGGGCTTCAACAATGGGCTCAAACATAGCCATGATTGCAATGACTCAGGTCCTGGCAGTGTTTTGTTCTGCTGAACATAGGTTGTTATGAGTTAGGACTTAACAATGACAACCACACAGAGACACACATAATATGATCATCAACACAGACACAATTATTGACAATTGGCTAAGTCTCTGATTGGTTGATACATTTGTGGACCCTCATTTTCCTGGTTGGTTAACTGTATTGTTGTTGCTGTTAAATGCCATCGAGTCTGTTCTGCCCCATGGAGACCCTGCATACAACAGAATGAACTCTGCCTGGCCCTGCGCCATCCTCACGGTTGTTCCTGTCTTTGAACCGATTGCTGCAGCCAATGCACCCATTCATCTTATTAAGATCCTTCCGCTTTTTCACTGGCCCACTACTTTACCAAGTCTGATGTCCTTCTCCAGGAACCAATCTCTCCTAAAGGCATAGCCAAAGTATGGGAGAAGAGGTCTGGCTCTACAGAGGATTCTGGCTATACATTTGTTGGTCCTTTTGACCATCCAAGGTACTTTAATTATGCTTCCCCAGGACCACACTTTAAACCCATCTATCTCCTATTGATTCTCTAAAGAATCTCTATTGCTGCTCTGGCTCCCTAGTTGACTCCATGATGGGCTGTTCAAGCTTTTCATCTTGTCATTCTGTTCTCTACTGGTATATCTTACCATGTGTCTAAGCTACTATTTTACTGAAAAGAGCATTTTTGGTTCCTTCTACCTCTATCAAATAATGTTATTGTATTCTTACTTTCTTGCTGATGACACACTAAAAGGAAAAGATCAGCAAATTATAGTCAAAACCCATTTGTTTTAGGTAAGTAAAGTTTTATTGTAACATAACCCTCCTTACTCATTCATGTGTTGCCTCTGCCCATATGTTATAACAGCATAGTTGCATATTGGTACAGAGATGATGTGGACAGAAGATTCTAAAAGTTTACGCCTTGACCCTTGTCAGAAATTTTGCCAAGCCCAGTTCCAAGGACATAGTGATTCTTTCTTACAGACACCCCGGCCTTTATCCCCATGGATAGATGGATCACTGTGCTTCCTGGCAATTATATTCATGGCCATCAATCTTCTGCTTCTTTGCCTTGTTCTTTGTTCTTTTGTATTCATTCTTCCCAGGGTACAACTTAGGTTTACCTTTAGTAAGAATGGCTCGATTCCTTGTTGTGACATAAAAATCCCTATAAGAGGAGTGATTTGGTGGGGAAATTATTTTAAGAGCCACTTTTCTGCATAGCACCTCTAATCCAACTATTTAGTCATGCTGAAAGGTCCAAGGTGTACTGAATAAAATGATTGCAACATAAGGTGATACTCAGGCACCTCTCAGCAGTGTTTCACACACTGGGTTTGCATGGTTCCATCCAACCAATTGGTGGGACTTAAAAAGAAAAGACTAGTAGATCCATAATTAAGAACCTTCACCTCCCTATCTTATGCCAGCCACCTGAAATAGCCTCCTCCCCTTCATTTGTTTGCTGCTTTGACTCTTGTCAGAGTTGTTGCTGATAAGATGGCCCTATTAGCTTCAAAAGGGAACTGATATAACCCTTTGTTTTCCTAGCAAAATATTTTACCCCTCCTCCTACTGGAAGCTTTCTTTTTAAGCACAACCCCTTCAGGCATATTGGTAGTCTCCCTTAGGATTTTTGTCACTTTGGACTTTGTATGTCCAAAAGTTCTGTATATTTTTCCCTCTTTCCCCTCACAATAACAATGGAAAGGTGGTTGCCTTGTTTATCTTGAGGGACTTTACAGTAAGCCGCAAGTCACTGCCCTCGAGTCCTTTTCAACTCGTGTTATAGGTCAGAGCCAAACTGCCCAGCAGGGTTTCCCAGGCTGTATATCTTTATGGGAGCTGATGTCCACGTTTTTGTCCCATGCAGTGATCGATAAGTTCCAAGTGACAACTTTTCAGCCAGTTAGCCAAGCATTTACGGCACTCTGTTACCAGGACACCTTGTCTCTCCACTACCTAGGACTCTGCAGAGCCTGCTTGGTAAAGTGGTAAAAAACAGGAAGGACCTCAATGAGCTGATCGAGACCGTGGCTGCCTCAGTAAGCTCAGGCACAGGAACAGCTGTGGGGATGGTGCAGCAGCAGGCGGCGTGGTGCAGCCTGTTGGACGGAAGGCCACTAAGGGTGAGAGCCGCTTCAATGGCAACAGGCAACAACATGAAGAGTCTCTGAGATTCTACTGCAGGCATCTGCATTTCCCTTATCAAGAATGTGAACCCTTGTGCAAAAAGGATTTGAAGTTTCCAAAGACATTTTCCCTGAATTACTTATGTATAAAAACCCAAAGAATAGATACCATGCACACCTCAGATTTTACCTCTTCAGTTTGATGTCAGTTTTCAAAATATTCTCTCTCTATTTATGGTATATATTTTTAATGTTAGTCCTGCTTGATTTTTTTTGTAAGCACCATTATTCCATAAATCTCTGCCTTACACACAAAAACTGCCAAGATACTTGTGCATACGTGGACATTTTTTTCAGTTGAAAATCTTTAGCACTACATTTGCATGATAATGTCCACAGAACTTCATTTATCCTTCGTGGAGAATTCATCAGCTCAGATTTTGAGTTGATAATAAGCATTGTGTCTTCACAGGAGTGAGCTGGAGAAGCCATCTATGTGCATATGTCGGGATTCACTTTGTTTAGCGGCTTTTTTTTCTTTTTGTTTTGTGTATGATTTCAGGGAGATAGTTATATGTGCCCATTATATCTTATTCTTGGAGGTTGGTTTTGAGTGTAATTTAGATCATCGGCTTAATTGAGCTGGGGGCGGCGGGGGGAGGGAAGGGGAGTCTTCAATATGTGCTGTGAAGTTAAGTCACTTAGCTCCTTTTCATGGTTGGACTTCAGCTTGGCAGGAGGCAGTCTGCTGCTCACAGAGCCAGAATAGTGGCTGCTGTGTTCACAGGGGTCAGCATGCTCTTTAAGTTCATAAGCAGAGATTTCAGTCACATCCCTTGCCAGCTGCCTGAAACATAGACAGCTGGAAGCAAAGAAAACTGGCAAATATTGTGAAAAAATCACTTCAAATTTATCCTTGTAGGGAAGACATGCTCACTGAACATGTATTTGTCATTATAGTCTTGAAAGAGATAGAAGACAAATCTCTGGTGCCTAAAGAGACATATTTGTCAGCTTTTACCTTTGTGTCAACTTTTCCTTTCTTTTGGGCTCTAAGATTTCATGGTTAGCATCTACTCTTATATCACACAAAACTTTTTTAAAAACAGTTCCCAGAGAGTTGATTCTGACTCATGACAGCCCATATGTGTTAAAGTAGAAGCGTTCTTTTGCTACATAGGGCTTTGAATCATCCATCTTCTGGAAGGAAGTTGCGAGGCCTTTCTTGCAAAGCATCTCGGGGTGGAAGGAAGCCTCCAGTATTTCCATGAATAGGTGAGCTTGTTAATCATTGGTGCCAGAAACTCCATCATAGCATAAAGTTCGATCAGTCTGTTCTTACAGTTATGTGTCACCAAATCCATTTTTGACTCATAGAGACCCAAACTAACAAAGATGAACAGCCTCATAAGACCAGACTCCTTTCTCTCACAGGACTGTTGCTGACTTCAAACTGTCCACCATTCAGCTTAACTTTGGGGCCCCCAAAGAGAGCCTGTAAGTCATTCTAAGTGATTTAAGGAAGAAGAAAATTGAAACACGTCATTCTGTAACAGTTTAAAAAAAACATTAATATGCTTCAAGGAAATAGACCAGTGGTATAAGTATCACTAGGTATTCAGCCATAGTTTTTAGTTAGAAGAAACCATAGACATGAACTATTTTTAGTTCATGCCTCAGAGGGATGAGGTTGTTCCAGACAGATGGGCACCAGAACTTAAACACAGAACCTTTCTTCTAAGTCCAATGTTCTTTCTACTATATCATAAAGTTCCACTGCAATCATAGTACACCTTACGTTTATATTTCATTCAAAATTATGTCTAACCCCCAAATGTAAGACTGACTCTACCGTAATCTTCCTGTAAAGATTTTCTACACACATTTACTTTGTGTTTTATTAAATGAGTTCTAACTCACAATTTCAAAGTCTGGTTCTACTATACTCCCTTGGAAATCTTTCTTTAAATATTTTCTTCACACACTGCAATCATCACAATTCTTGACTATGTACTCTACACACCCTACTGATATTAGCTGGTATTTACTACTGACTGTGGCTCAGTAGGCTCTGTTCTCAGGACATACATGTACTAGCACATTTACTAACTCACTGCCTCACTGTCTTCGTGGCAATGCTGATTTATAGTGATGCCCCCCCACCCGCCCCCGGGGGTTTCTGAGACTACAGTTGCTTAGAGGAATAGAAATCCCAGTCTTTTTCCCAAAGAGCCACCGGTGGTTTTGAACTGTAAACCATGCACATCTCAGCCCACCTTGGAACCACTACGCCACCAGGGATATTCAGTAACTCATTCGTACTCACAAGTTATAGTGCAATGAAAGTTATTTTCTCCTGTCTTATAAATATAGTACCAATGAAACATACAGCTTTCCTCTAGTTCTTTAATACTTCCTCCCACTACTATCATGACCCCAATTCTACCTTACAAATCTTGTACCCCCTTACACGGGTACATATAAAAGCTGGAAACACAGGAAATCCAGGACAGGTAAACCCCTCAGGACCCATATTGAGAGTAGTGATACCAGGAGTGGAAGGGGAAAATGGGGGTGGGGGGAGGGAAGAGGAAACTGATCACAATGATCTATATATAACTCCCTTCCAGCATAATGAACAAAAAAGTGGGTGAAGGGAGACAATGGTCAGTGTAAGACATGAAAAATATTAATTTATAAATTATTATTATCAATGGTTCATGAGGGAGGGGGAAAAGTGAGAAGCTGATACCATGGGCTCAAATAGAAAGCAAATGTTTTGAAAATGACAACAAATATATAAATATACTTGACACAGAGAGGGATGTGTGGATTGTGATAAGAGTTGTATGAGCCCCAAATAAAATTATTTTTTAAAAAAGAAAGGACATCATGCTTGGGAAACAGACTGTCTTTGAAAATGAGAAAGCCCCTCAATAAGGTGGACTGACACAGTAACTGTTACAAGGGGCTGAACCATAAAGTTGTGAGTTTGGCACGGGACCAGGCAGTGTGGCAGTGTGAGATTCTACAGATCACAGGGTCACTATGATCTGCAGTTTACTTGGCAGCGCCTAACAACACAACCTTGAGCCTTACCGGATCATTTTAAAGCTAAACTACACCTGTTGCCATGAGGTCATTTCTGACTCATTGCAACAGTCTAAGAAAAAGCAGAACTGCCCCCACAGAGTGTCCCGGTTTCCAAGGTTATACATCTGTACAGAGGCAGACTGCCACATCGTTCTCCTGCAGCGGGACTGATTGGGCCTGAACGACCAACTTTTCTGTTGCAAGAGAGTACTTATTTATTGTGGTTCCTGCTTGGGGAATAGGAATATTTATTTTAGCTTTTAGTACAGTCTTGGCAGAGGAAGATGTCAAGGTAATGAGAGCAGAAGGCTGGGTGGCTGATTACACCGGAATGTGCTGGGCAGGCTGTAAATGAAGATGATCTGAGATTCTGCAGATGAAGATAGTCTGAGGGTAGGGAAGACTTGCAAAGTTTAAATTGTAGCAAGTGGGATTGCTACAGTTGTGACAATGGACATGATAGAACCGCAAGACTTGGTTCTACTGAGCAGTTCTCAGCAGCACACTGGGGCATCACTAAACTGGGAGCATTTGATAGCTGTGCCATAGCTTGTGTTCACAGCCAGACTCATGAGTTTCACAGAAGTTGATAAAATACTTTCATTTTCCCCGATCACATCTGTTTATTAATTCTTAAATCAAGCATAGATTTGTTTGCTTTGTTTCTAGACTCAAAATATATGTTTTGAGACCAATTCAAATAAATTATCCTGCACCACCCCCATTCCTGGGAAACAGACATGACTTTATTTGGATGAATATTTCGCCTCTATTCTACTTGGTCTTAAGCCGGCTGGTCTGTGTCCTCTCATGGCCAACTCTTTGCAGGAATTTCTCATCTGTCAATTGACTTATTAACTGTCTTCTCTCTTTTCCTTCTCCTCCAAATCCAAAAGTTTCTCAAATGAACATGCAAAACTAAAAACAAGGTACAGGGGATTGAAGGCTCAAAAAAAGATAGTCTTAGACCTTCTGGTAGAAAAGGTTGTGAGGGTATTCACGAAGAGGTCAAGATTAAGGATCGTGGAAGTAGCCCACCATAAGGAAAGACTGTGTTCCAGATGACATTATAATATTTTCACATTTATCAAGGGATTAACATGCTCTGGTGTCAAACTTGTCCATGCAAGATTGCATACACATACAGAGAAAAAGAGGAAGAGAATGAATAAATATGAGAAATTTTCTTTATGGTTGTTAGATTGGACCCTCACTCTTCCTGGAAGAAGACACCATTGTTGAAAGATAGTTTGAATAAACTCACCTATAAGAAGCTGAGACTTCAAGGTAGGATAAACTGGGTCTCAGGAAAGGGCACAGAGAGAAGACCCTGAAAAGTAGGGCAATGGTGAGAGACAGGAGGGAGATGGCAATCCCTATTAATGCATAAGGAGATGATTGTGCAAAAGGGAGAACCTGAAAACACTTTTTATAAGGGAAATTTAAAAATAGATATTAAAGAATATCTTCCTGCACCCCATGTGTATTTGTCTCCTAGGACTATAACAGTGTCACAAATAGGAACCTTATAGAAACAGAAATTTATTGTCTCATAGTTTGGGGGTCTACTAGTTGAAATGTAAATATTGACCATGCCAATTCCTTCTGAGGACCCTCAGGAAAAGTCTGCTTCCTTGACTGTCCCTAGTTTTTAGTCCAGTTTCTGTCTCGGGCTTCACATTCTCATTGTCCCCTGTCTCTGTTGCTGTGTATCATTTCCTATTCTATAAGGACATCAATCATATTGCATTAAAATCCACACTACTCCAGTATGACGTCATAGTCACTGGTGATATTCTCAAGGATCATATTTCCAAACAAGATTATAGTCACGGATGTCGGAGATAGGATTGCAGCACATCATTTTGGAGGCCATAATCCATAATACCATGTAACTATTGCCTTGCTTCAGTAATGTCAACACGTGACCCATCTAAATTTCAACTCTTCCTTTCCTTCCTCCACTTCCCTTACTTTTAATGCAAATCACAAGGTTCACATAATGTTCATAAATACTTCAGTATATATCCCTAAAATATATGACTTATGTTTTGGAAAACTCTGGATCATTTATGTGCTGCAATCAATTACTTGCTACTGTTCTTCTAGCTACAATCTATCACTCCCTCCAATGGCAGGGTGGAGCCAGGGAGATTAAGTGTATGAAACGCTAATGTGGGGATTTGTCGATATGAACTATGAAATGATCCATCTCAGAGATCCATCGCACTGCCATCGAGAAAGAAGAACAAGGAGTGGAAATCCCCGAATGCGGTGCATCCTTTGTCCAGAATACAGATCTCTGACCCCAGATCATTGGGAGAAGAGTGGCATAGGAATGGCCACAGCAGAAAAAAAAAACCCAAGAGTACAAGTCAAAGGGAGTAAAACTGAGTGTCTTTGAGCAAGATACTCACTTGTGGAGTGGGGTACCTCCATGAAGTTTAATCTAGAGTTGAGGTTGATGGTGGAGAGAAGGATCCTCCATTGCTTGAGCCAAGTAGAAACCAAGGGCTAAGAGAGTGAGAACCGGAGAGAGGTGTACTTTGAAGCACACATAAGAAAAGGCCCTCCAGTCCATATCCTGGATATTTCTGATCCTGAATTGTAACCTATTAGCCCCCTTAATCAGTCCAATCATTATAAATATTGTCTGTGGATTCTGTGTGGTCATTACAACAAATTCGTGGACCCAACATAGAAGTCGAGAGTGCTGTGGGAGGCATGGCTGGTGTCAGAATTAGAGAGAGAGGATGAAAAGTGGAGTTATATCTAGTGATCTTGTGCTGTGGGTGTAGTGAAACTGATATGTACACTTTACAAAATCTGGTGTGCTTGCATGTATATATTTCAGGGGAAATCATCTGTAGATTCCCTCTGGTTTTCATAGGAGTCCATGATCAGAAAAGTCTAAGAACACCAGATATCGGACTGACATTGAGTGTGATTCTCCTTCCTAACTGTGAAATGAAAGGATATCAAAAAACCTCCACACAATTTTTTACAATTAACTCTGAAAAGAAGCAATTCCTTCAGATCATTAAATATATGTCCCAGATATTTAATGATTGCAACTAAACTTTGCCTTCTGTGACAGATAAAGAAATGCACAAACATCAAGGATATAGCCTGACAATCTTTTTTTTAAACAACAAACTTCAACCTTGTAAACAGAGCTCAGGTGAAGCAAGATATCACCAGCACTTGACTGGATTTCCTGCCAATAGGAACCAGTATTATGATTTAGAATTTTACATAAATGGAATTGCATAGTATGCATTCTTTATGTTCATCTCAACATAATGACTTTAAGTGTGTTTGAAGCCAGATTTAGGGCCAAGACTTGGCTGCTTTATCTCCTAGATTTCTTTTCATTTATGTGTCCCCCTCATTCTTATAATTTTT